>JAAGEH010002525.1:25309078-25495322 GCA_011751065.1 Lasiurus cinereus | reverse complement strand
CGTATTCCCGGGGAAAGTTTGTGGGGAGTTGCTGTGGGGGGTGAAGCGCCCTGCCTCTCCAGGAGGAGCCGCCGCCGCCACTGCCGCCGGCGCGGCGGAGCCGGGCTGGTGGCGCTGTGGTGCCGCCGGCTCGGGGGAGGGTCAGAGCGGCCACCGGCGGCGGCGCGGCCCGGCTCCGGCCAGGCGGGCGGGTGGCCGGGCGGGCCGGCGGGCGTCCGAGTTCCCCGGCCCGGTCGGCGCGGGCTGCGGCCGCTGCCCCCAGCTGTCAGCGGGCGGGGCCGCGCCGCTGCTCCCGCCTGGGTGTCGGGCTCCTAACGGGGACCCCGGGGTTTGTTTACGTCTGGGCGGGAGCCCCGGGGCCCCCGCAGATCCCGCAGCGCCCCGCTCTTTTGTGTGCTTGTCCAAGCGGCGCCGTCGGCTCCTCCGCGCCCGGGGACCCGGCTAGGGGCGCTTTGAGGAAACTTGCGAAGGGTGCTGGGGTCGCCCCGCGCGCGGAGCCTGGGTGTTAGGGCGCCCGGGAGCGCTCAGCGGTCGGCCGTGCCGGCGCGTGCGGGGGCTGCAACTTTCTCCAAGCGCAGGCCCCGCGCCGAGTCCTCGCGCGCTGTCTCCCCGGGCGGGGGGCGCCGCCACCCCGCCGCCTGCCCGGCGGTCCCCGCCGGCGCCCAGGATTTTCCCGCGGCCCCTAGTTACCTCCCACTCCCCTTTGGCCCTCTCTTGCCGGACTCTGCCTTCCCAGCTGGGCCCGGGGGCGCGATGGAGCGCGCCCCGGGTCGGCTCCGAACTGCCTTCTCGGGTTGTGTTTTCGAAAGCAGAGCCCCCGGGGGCCCGCCGAACCGTGGCGCGCGGGGCCGTGGTCCGAGCGCCGAGCCCGGGGCGCCGGGTGCGGATCCCGCCGGGGCTCCCCACCCGGCGCCGAAGCTGCCGCCGTGCCCAGGGGGTGCGTTCTTGCGGTCCACCTCCCACCCAGAGGAGCGGCGCGCCCTCGGGGTCCGCCCCGAACCTGCCAGCTCCACGCTCGCCGCGCCTGGACGGCCTCGGGACTCTGCCAGGTGGATGTTGTGCGTAGCGGGAGCCAAGTTGAAGGTGAGCGGCGGCGGCGGCGGCGTGTAGGCCAGAAGCTCTGAGAGCTCTGGGGACCCCCTGCGGCTTAAAAGAGCCCAGGGCGTCCCGACGCTCCAGGGGTCCCCCAGCGTCCCCGAGGGCCAGCGACTGCTCCCAACTGTAAGGGGTGTGTGTGTGAAGGTAAACTTGGCCGAACTTTCCTAACCCGGAGGACTGGTGATTGTGACCTACACTACTTTTAGGAGGAAAGCAAATGAAATCCAGATGCAGGCTTATATGAAATGAAGCAGATTGGATTAAAACATATATAAATGGAGCCTGACAACTTTAATTGTATATGCTTGTTTTTGCCCTTGCCTACGTAAGAACTTGGTAATGCAGACTCATCGTCGTTATGAAATTTCTTCAAATGTCTCGCTTAACTGGGAAGAAGACTATGTGAAATATGTATTTCCGATAAGATTAAAACTTAAAGGAGTTTGAGTATTTATTGACTAAAATAGATTACTCCAAAGTGTCTATTGTGTAAATTAAATTCCTGAATGTAATGAACACAGCCAAATGGCATTTTTGATAAATTGGTCTACCCTGTTTTAGTAAAAATAGCTCCTTTTTACCATAATTTAATTCCTGTGCTTATTGTAAAACCCGTTGTGGAGTTTTAAGAGACAAGCCTTAATTTTCTTTTCTTTTCTTTTTTTATTTTCTTGTCTTCCTGAATGTGACATTCTTTTTTAAGCATCCTGGAAAAACTGCCTGGGAAATGCATTTGACTTCTAGAGCATTATTAGATCTTATGAAGTCTTTGAGGTCAGCCTCTCTCCCCCCAGTGATTACAACCTGTTCAGGATATGGTGAGGACACTTAACTGTGTAACTCTAGGATTCGATTGAAAGTTTCCCTGTCAGTTTATGTGAATGAACCATTAGATGTTGATCTTGAATTTAAAAAAGCATCTTTCTCTTTCCTGAGCACCAGTTGGCTTTTGATGGTAGATACGATTTGGCCTTGGATAATTTCCTATTGCCGCTTTTTCACATGTTTGAAAAACTTCAGTTGACTGACCATGGACTACCAAAGTTCAAAGTATAAGGCTAAACTGGTTCTTTCTCTGGGCCCTGAAGAGGCCTTTTGAGTTGATATCTAGTTTAGTGTCATCTCTATTCCCACAGACAGTAAGTGACCCAATGAGACTGCAGTTTGAGAAGAAAGAATTCATTAGTTTCAGATTCTTCTCATCTTCCCAGAACCCCTTCTATTGAGATCAGGTTGCCTGCAGAGCCCAGTGTGAGTCGTGGCATTGATACCGAGGGTGAAGAGGCTGGTCTCAGCTAAACCCAGATCCAGGTTAGAGACTTCAGTGGGTCCCTGCTAGATAAAGCAGTTTAGTTGTGGCGTCTCTCACAACCAGTTAGCCAGGGCTGTGTTCTTGTCCCTCTGCTTGGTCAGTCTTGATTCAAGATTCTTGAAGCTGTCTTGGGACTTGAAGTGAGTGTCCAGGAAGAGAGTTTCTGAAGATTGAGCTCTATTTCATTTCCTTTTTAGTCCCCAAAGCTTGTGGTATGGAAGTTTCAGTGCTCTGGCATTGCTAAGACTAGTTGGACAAGTTTTTATCCTATCCCACACTTGTAAAAACCAGGCTTTTTTTTTTTTTAAATGAGAAAAACACTACTGTATAAATTTGCCTTTTAAATACATGCTTGAAAAGAGGACACTTTCTAAAACAAGCTCATGTAACTTTGTATGTTAGCACAACTTTTGGGATGGAGCCTGCCAGTGACTTGCTTTCCTTGGGGGCATTATTCCTATTTGGTGACTGATGTTCCTCTTTACAACACCTCTATAAGTAAGCTTTAAACATTTACTTTTTTTTTTTTTAAACAAAACAATTTCAGTTTTGCTCTAAGTCCATTTTCTGGTTGCTTTTGTTTTCTCCGTTAAGGAAGTGTGTATGTTACCTGTCATCTAGTACTATTCCCATAAGAAGTATATTATTTGGATTGAAATAGGTGTCCCATCGAGTACCCTTTATGAAATAATGAGGAAACAAATCAAGGGTTTCCACGCTGTTGCTTTCTTTATTTTCTTGGTTCTTTTAATAGCGTGTCTTTGAGATTGGGTATGGGGAGCAGTCATTATCAGTTGAAGTTTTTTTTTTTCTCTGTGAAATTATGTATATGGTTTTTTTGTTTGTTTTGGTGCAAGTCAGTGAAGGGATGAAGTTATACAACAACTTCTCATACCGTTTGAGTCCATAGAGACTCCCTTAACCTGCTTCCCCAATTTTACCTATCTCCTACCAGTAGTTAGCTACATGAGAAAGTTGGAAAGGGAAAGGGAACAGATGGCCAATTCCCTCAGGAATTATTCTCTCCTAACCCACTGAGCTAACCTTAAAAATGCTGTCTGGTGAGCTGATGGAGCCCAAGACCTTTAATGGCTGAAGAAAAAGTCTTCCCCTCATTTGTGTACAATTAAAACAAACCCACCAGGTTTTATGTGGAAGCTGTGCAGAAACAATAGTCTCTGCCCCTGTAAGGATCTCCCCAATCCTGCCCTCCCCAGCCCCAGGCTACCAGCAGTAGTCTACAGTCAAAACTCCTTTAAGATTGTGCTCACAGGTTGGGTTTTAGGAGAGAAAACAAGCTCATAGTAGAAAAAGCCATATTCATTTCAGCTCATTGATAAAGCCCAAGGAACATTCACAGTGAAATGAAGGAAGAACAAATTTGTTGGAGGAAACCGTGTCCTTTTTTTAAGAAGAGAAAGTCAATACAGTATGTGAAAAAATCTTTCAGAGCTAGGCCCCATTCTTCCTTGTGCTTCCATTATATAGTTCACAGATTTGGCCTCATGTAAATTCACATGAGTATATCTGATGGCTGTATCTGATGACTGTAACACAAATGTTACCTACAGTTTTTATAGAAGTTATTCTAACATATAGGATCATACATAATTTTAGAGATTATTTTGAAACCTACTTAAAACTAATGTACAGCCCAGCCTGTGGTTCAGTGGTTGAGCCTGGACCTGTGAACCAGGAGGTCAGGGTTGGATTCCCAATCAAGGCACATGTCTGGGTTTTGGGCTCGATCCCCAATAGGGGGCGTGCAGGAGGCAGCCAATTGATGACTCTCACCATTAATGTTTCTATTTCTTTCTCCCTCTCCATTCCTCTCTGAAATCAATAAAAACATATATTTAAAAAACACTAATGTATAACTTTAAAAATATAATTATTTTCCCTGTGAAAGATCTGATTTTTACAAGTAATCATCAAAGAAAGACAGTCACATATCTTGTCCTGTTGTTTTGTCTGAAGCTCTGCATTATGGCTGCAGAGAGATAGTTTTGGTTTCAATTGAAATTCCCTTGCCTCGGATTGTTTAAACCAGACCCTTAATCTTATTTTAACATACTTAAAATGTTCAAAAAAACCCGGAAGAATTGTTTTGTATAAGTAGCAAGTGAATGTAGTTTAAACACTCAAGCAATTCTGCTATCTAATTGGAAACAGGTGGAATTCTTGGAATCCTGTGTTTAAATGTTATTATAGCAAAGCATAGAGACACTTTTTACTTAAGGCCATTGGTTTTGTTGAAACTGTTGGAAGAGCAGTCCCATGACCTCTCATTTTGCCCACTACTGTTTCCCTGGATGTTCCAGTCCTGCTGGGCATTTTAGGAACTGGATACCTGAGAGAGACCTGCATGTGTAGAACATGGAGCAAAAAGAAACTTTTATGATATAATTAGACAAGTGATTTAATATCTATATTATATAACATATAGCAGAAAGGTTGTGAATTCATTTGTGACTTCTAATTTAATAAACATTTGTTGTCATGAGCATTTGGGTACATTTATTATAGCTTGATAATGATTTCAAATTCAGACAGACTACTTTCCCTAAAGTTCTACATTTAGAAATATAAGCTTAAATAGTAGCCTGCCCTGGGGGGGGGGAAAAAACAAAACACCAAAATGGTTAGGGGGACATTTCATTAATAAAGGTGGAGCCCTCTGAATTGTATAAGTCATTTTTTCTATTCTAGTTTTCAAAGCCAGCAAATAGTCTTGGTTTTGCATTATGTTTAAGAACTAAGTTTTTGTTGGTGTTTGGGTATTGATTTTACTGAAGAGGATGACTAAGATTTGTATTAAGCTCTTGGTTTTGCCACATTTTTGGGTTTGCTGAGCTCTAATTTGTCCTGCTTTTCAGCTGTCTTCTGAGAAAGTTGGTAGAAGAGAGTAGTTTTGGCTGGGCAGGAAATGGCCCTGCAGGAAGTTACTTGGGATTGGGGAGGAACCAGCGGCATTGCATTCATTTGTGCCACACCTGAAACAGGTTTGAAGCTCCTGGGTTAATGTACCTGGCCTGTGACTTAAAGATTTTTTAAGAGTGGGTGTGCTATCCTATTCACATAATATGACACAGTTAAAGAAAAGTAAGGGTCAACAACGCTTTCTGGAAGACATGTAATTTATTGCAAAACCCACCAAGAATCTTTTATTTGAAAAATAAACAACTCTATATTCAAAATAATTCTAGCCGAGACTGGTTTGGCTCAGTGGATAGAGCGTCGGCTTGCGGACTGAAAGGTCCCGGGTTTGAATCCGGTCGGGGGCATGTACCTTGCTTGCGGGCCCATCTCCACTGTGGGGCCTGCAGGAGGCGGCTGATCAATGCCTCTCTCTCATCGATGTTTCTGACTTTCTATCTCTCTCTCTTCCTCTCTGTAAAAAATCAATAAAATATATTTAAAAAAATAATTCGAACTCTTGGTTTAATTAAATTCCAATAGAATGATGTTAATGCACACAATAAATGTCAGTTTCTTCACTTGCATCTAAAGGCTTTTACTGCAGTAGGCCCAGAGCAGAATTTTTGTTTACTAGAGCCTTGTTGCATGGACAGCCTGGGAAGTTCCTCAAACATGTTTGGTGTGGGTTCTTAACAGGATCCAACCCCATCTCTCTCTCCTCAGAAACACCATCAGACAGGTGACTGGAAAGGAATGAGGTTGGGAGTTTCATTCCTCCCAAGAATTTATCTAACACCTGGGAGCAACAGGGAAAAATAGCCAGGTATGAGATTCACTCAAAATTGACTATAGATTCTTCAACGAAGTGGCCCTGTACCTTTATAAAACACAAAAGGACAGGACAGGCCTACTGGGTCTTGTTCATGACCTGAGGGACTTAGTCAGCTGACAATTGAAATCCTGAATGCTTTTGATTTTGAATGGAGACTTAAGGTCTGAGGAAATAACCAGAGCTTACTCTGAAGCTTGTTCTTTATTAGCATTACCCTGAGTATATCAGCATGGAGCTTTTTCTTTTAAAGACATTTCTCTATTTGGTTGTGTTTGGTCAATGTTTTTTTTAAGTTATATATGGTTTTGAGTTTGGTTAAAGGAAAAACAAATTGACAAATTAGTTTTTAAGTGAATATTGTGAAATTGAGAGAAATAGGATGCTCTTCCTACTGACATTAAAATTTTGAGTGTTGGCAGCTTTTGCTAAATGTAAGATGTTCAGATCCTGTCCATCTAGTTTAAAAAAACAATTCTAAGGCTTCCCAATTTCCTCCTAAATGCAAGTCAGGCTTTCTTACATTGGGTCTCCCCTTCCCCCCACCCCCATTGTTAATATTTTATTTTCTAATATAATTTTATGTGTTAGAAACTTAAAAGAATGTGAATTCATTATAGGAACCTTGGTTCAGTTGTTATTTTGGAGTTGTTATGGTCTTTGGTTTATTGCCACTTTCCTGGTTTTTGGAAAGAAATTGCTACTTAGATAAAAAAAAAATCTGATTAAAGCTAACAAATGACACCAAAGGTAAAAATCCTTGTTTTGAAAAGCCTGAAGCTGAAATCGTAAGCAAGGCCAGTGGGCTGTTCTTAAAAGAAGAGCCTCTGTGGAACACCCTCAGCCTGGATGCTGCCAGCCCCAAGTGCCTGCTGTCACCACTGCCTGCCATTTCTTGCCCCACTTCTGAGCTCCTGCCCTGCCAAGCCTGTCTCCTTCATTGTTGTGACTTTTAAAAAATATTTGTGAAGCCCTATTTTGAGATTCTTGGAAGAAAGATACTATGTAAATGAAAAATAAAAATCTTGCCGGAGGGAATTGTACATTTAATTTTTGATTAGATTTGGAAAAAGACTTACTTTCTTACTCAGAAAATAGGAACAGTCTGTTGCTCCTATCACGACTTTTGCTTCATTCTAAAAGGTACAGCAGATAATGGTGAAACTGTCCTTTATTTTCTGTTTTTCCCCACAGTAGTTGACCTAGAACTTGAACCCATGCAGATCTGTGTACAGTGAATTATTTGTGTCACATTGTTCTTCTCTGCTCTCATTGAGCATGTAGATAGCAATTGTGCATAAAACATAAAACTTTTTAAAGGGAAAAGATTTTGAGTCACCAACATAACAATTACAACAAAAATTATAAGTAGATTTGCAAATCAAGACTTCTGTTCTCACAGCAAAACTGTTATAAATTGTACAATTTTGAAACAGAAAACAGTATAGGAGCATTCATGTAAATCAGTATAGAAGCATTAATTTACTGGAATTGCTTCATTTTAGCTGTACCTCAGCTCTTTGCTTACATAATGCCACATGCTGTCACATCATTCAGCCAAGTGGGAAATGAGGTCAGGTTTGTAGGCACGAGTGGGACTTATGAGCCAGACAGAAACACAGGCTATTGCAAGGTGCCTGTCCAGACGACTTGGTCCACCACATACCTCAGTCACAGGCAAGCACAGAGGATCAGTGAGGTGGCCAGAGCCTGGTGAGCACTTATCTTGGAGAGCAGTAGTACCCAATCAGGTTGTCCCCATCTGGAACTGGCCATTGTGGAGGGAATGCTGTCATCTTTCTTCTCCCCTACCCACTTCTCATCCCTGCATTCCAACTTGGCAGCATAGATGTGGCATTGGAAGAGGAAGGATATTGCCAGTTATGGTTGACTGTGATTGTCAGGGGACTATGAAGTGGTTTGCTCTGTGTTGGTATATAATTATGCCGTCATTTAAAAATGAACTGATACTTTAATAAAGTGTGTGTGTGTGTGTGTGTGTGTGTGTACAATTAATTTTGGGGGCTGCTTCTGTGTGAGAGCCAAATCTAACACACAAGAGCTGAGTGTGTAGGCTTTACTTGTTTCAAAATTGTCCATTCAATACAGTTTGCAATCCATTATAGAGGTGGCTGCCAGCTTAATCTTCCCAACCCATTGATTTCATCATGTCATTCCTCTCTTTAGTCCCTCACAGAGGCTCATTTTAGCACAGAATAGAGACCACATTCCTCAGGCCAGCAGACAGAGTTCCTGATAGTTTTCTCTACCTTTATCTAAACCTTGCCCCACTTAGAAGAATTCCAGATTCACTATCCTCCCTGTGCACATCTGAGTATCAAGCCTTATTTCACCTACTCATTCCCTTCATTTTAAAACCAGTGCTGTTGGAGAGATCCTGTGTGCCAGGCACCTTGATTCAGGGTAGCATGACAGCCTTCTATGGGCAGAGGTGGATGGAGCAGTTGGGATAATATGGCTGTGTGCTTGGAGCTGTGTGCCTGAGACATCGAAGGGCATCAAAATGTGGATAGGGCTGGGTTTGGTGGGTCAAGAAAGTGCCCAGAAGGGAGGGAAAACTTGAGCCGATTTCTGTGCATGTGGGGAAATGTGGGAGTGAGGACCTTCTAGCAGAATAGTTGGGGAGTGGCCAATGGTCTCTGAGACCTCCCTTCTGAGCTCTGGCTTCCTTCTTGGTTATTTCTTCCCACTTCTACCTTATACCTTCCAGCCATCCTTAACCACTCAAGCTCTTGCTATCTACCTTATCTTATGCATCTGCTATTTCACCCTGCCCTTGGTACCCAAAAAATCCTGCTGCATGAGAACTGTGGGCCTTGTTTCAGGGCATAGTCCCATGTGTTCTGATTTAGGACTCATTCAGCTAGTTAACTAAGGAAGGCAAATGAGATTCTTTTTAGTATTGTCAGAGGTGGGTAGGTTGTATTAAAATGGCTGTGTTTTGACAGCCACTGATAGGTACACATTGGTAGAACATAGATTTATTTAAAAAAAATGTTTATATGTTTTTATTGATTTTAAAGAGAAAGGAAGCGAGGACGAGAGAGAGAGAGAGAGAGAAACATCAATGAAAAACATCAACATTGATTGGCTGCCTCCTGCACACCCCCTGCTGGGGATCGAGCCTGTAACCTGGGCATGTGCCCTTACTGGTAATTGACCTCCTGATGCATGGGTTGATGCTCAACCACTGAGCCACACTGGCTGGGGCTAGATTTCTTTTTTTTTTCTAATTTTTTTAAAAAAAATATATTTTATTGATTTTTTACAGAGAGGAAGGGAGAGGAATAGAGAGTTAGAAACATCGATGAGAGACATCAATCAGCCGCCTCCTGCATGCCCCCTACTGGGGATGTGCCCGCAACCAGCATACATGCCCTTGACCGGAATCGAACCTGGGACCTTTCAGTCCCCAGGCTGACGCTCTATCCCCTGAGCCAAACCGGTTTTGGCTAGATTTCTTTTTGATTCCTTCTTTACAAGGTGACATACACATTGGTTGAAATACACATATGTAATTGTATTTGTGGCTCATAAAGCAAAAATTCAAATTTCTAAAACTAGAATTGGGCAGAACAATTCTTTGACAGATTTATCCTTTGACTCAGCTCACAGCCTAAATGGGAATAGACTTCCCTCTAATAACAGAGAAAATGTGTATTGAAATGATCAGAACCTACCCGATGCAAGAGAAAGTGAGTAGGCAGGAACATGAAGATCTGGGTGTCAGCACTAGAGAATTGTCTCATGTGCGCTCATCCCCCAGCTGCCCAAGGTTCTGGCATGTGTCTGGGCAGAGGCTCTGGGCCAGTTTCAGATCAGTGGCCTTCATAGCCTGCGTGCTTTCTCTGCTTCTTCATTTACAAAGAAAGTACCTAGGATATTTTTGTAGAGGTGATGTCACTGTCTGGCTACATGATCATTTGCATGGATTTGGGGAAGTAAGGGCTGCTGGGACTGCACTAAAAGAGGGGAGCTGAGATGAGCCACTGCCCCACCTCCAGCTGGGTGGGGGGTGGAGCCTGACATCCATAGAACAGGAAGGAGGAAGAAGAGCCATGGAGGGAGCCTGAATCCCAACCAGGACTTTTTTTCTGAGACACTGGGCCTGAAGCTGGTACCCGGGAACAATTTGCTATTAGATACTATATGTATTTAGCCTCTTGATGGACAAAATCTCTACTCTCTCAGCACCTGAGAGTCTAGTTGATTTAGTCACTGCAGTGATACTGGATTCAAACCCATGCACATCATCTAGAAGCACCGACTACACAGGGTTTTGTTCTGTTACACATGAAATTGGAGTTGGGTGAGTTCTGTAGGGGACTGGCTTTCTAAGGGGTCTGTGGGTGGGCATCTGTTCAGAGAGAAGAGGCCCGGTCAGATGACACTCCTTAGATCTTAGCTTATGTTCCTCAAGGAAGTCTCATGGGAAAATTGAACTTTTAGGATTTAGATGATGTTTTTGCATGCCTGATTTTTTGTGATAATGCAGCTTGTTTTGTAATAAAGTTATAAATGAAATTTGTAAAAAGGTGTGCTGGTCTGGGAAATAATGCACATTTGATTGAAGTTGTTTGCAGTTATTTGTTTTTTGAGCAACTCATTTTTTTTATGAACTGCTGGGGCAATTCATTCGTTCATTCATTCATTCATCAATCAATCATGTCTCCATGGTGCCTGATTACTGTACTTGTTCCTATTTAAGCCTCTGTGGTACCAAGGCGAGTAAGTCTCTGACCCTGCTGGTCAGAGGACTGCAGGATACACAGTATCCCAGGCATCAGTTAATAAGGGCTGAGATGTCTGTGTAGAGAAGGCAGGGCAGAGGTGGGGAAAAATGGGTGTGGGCCATCTTGCTCTGTTGACTTAGGTCATCTCTGTTGGGCCAGGCACAGTTCTAGCACAATGTTCTACTGATTTGAGCAGCAGGAAGTCCCTGCCCACAAGGAACTTAGATTCTAGCAGAATGTAAATATAGGAATAAGTCAATTACAAAGTGCCAATGCCCAGGGCCAGTGCAAAGCCCCATGGAGCCATTTCTGGTTCTGAAGGCCCTGAGAAATAACTGCTTTTTAAATTAAAGAGAGACAGTTCAGTCCTCAGGTTTGTGTTTAGGAAGGTCCTTCCAGGATCCCTATATGAAAAGTGGATCAGAATGTGGAGGGAGGGTTGGTAAAGAATGGATTTGGAGGATGTGGCACTCAAAGTCCAGTAAGAGATGGAGAGGGATTGGGCCAAGAGAGAAGATACCAGACCGAGTGCTGAGCGGTGATGGCAAAGGAGGTGCTCTGGCCCTGGCATTTCTGGGAGGGCCCTGGAATCGAAGAGGCTGTGGCAGAGAGAGGGCTGGGAGAGTGGCATTTAGACAGGCCACCTGTGGGAGAGGCCTCAGTGGAGGAAACAGGCTGGGGAAAGCCGCTGTGGACTGAATGAGTGGTCTTCAGGGTCCAATTGACGCTGAGCATCCAGCAAAGCAGGGTCACTTGGTGCTGGCCCTTCCAGAGGCAGCCGGTGCACATGGCTGCCTAGCTGGGTCCCACAGGTTTATTAAAAGCAGGTGGGGTGATTGCCCGGTACATGAGCATTGGGTGACTCAGATATGCATGGAGTCAGTCAGCCATGGGTTTCTTTCTCTATCCCTATTTGCTTTTTTGGTTGGTAATCCTTTTTAATTCCCCAATTTCATGATGTAATTTTAACGGACTTAAACTTGAACACTTCAAAATTATGTAATTAATTACCTTGGGCTTCAATTACAACTAATTATAGTGCGATATTTGTGGCAAGTCAGGTGCCTACTGGTGTGTATGTGTGTTTGGGGGGGTGGTTGGGGTTCAGGACTGCCACTCTCTGTTCAACAGCTTGGGGACTACACCTGGGTCAGGCTCTCTACCCTCTGGGGTTGCCCAGGAAGCTCCTTCTTGTCCTGCCTCAGCAGGAAAGCTCCCTGGGGGCATGCCAAGGTGTGGGGTGAGTGGGAAGTGCAGGGAAGGAAAGAGAGAGAGGATGATTGTGTACATTCCTGAAGGAAGGGTTATTTTAGAGTGCAGAGGCTGGGACTCTTTGCAGGTTAGAGAGAAGGTCTCATACTAGCAAAGTGAGTTTGGGGTGACTAGAGGGAAGATGAGGGCAGAGTGTGTGATTCTTCTATTTTTTTCTGGGATATGGAAGGGAGGTTGCCTTCAAGTGAAAGTGAAGGCTTCAGGAGTGGAAAAGACTGTTTATGGAGGGAGGAAAAGGTGTGAAAACCACCTTGGGGTGAAAGAGGAAGGTGGAAGCAAGCTTAAAAATATCTGTGTGCTGTATTATTCCAGGAGATCAGGGCACAGGGTTTCTGGGACCAGAAAACTGAGCCTCAGACTCCAGGATAGAGCTTTATGTTTCTAGGCTTCCTCCGTGCAAATAGTGGTGGTTTTATTTTGTGTTAGGAGGAGAAAGGAAGGTGTCTTGCTAAGAAATCTTCACCTCAATTGACTATTGCCACTCCCATCTTCTGCTGATAGGAGTCCTGTGTATTTAGTAGGCTGCAGTGGTCTGAACCTCCCGTCTTGCCCCACTTACCCTTGAATAGGGAAGGGAGACACACCTGCCTTCTAACTGTTGCTTGGAAGCTTCTTGGAATAGACTTTAAACCGTGGTGCCCATGTATGGCGTTTAGTGTCCACAGTGTTCTGTTTCTGTGAGATACCTGCTATTTTATTTGAGAGGCCCAGGGCATTTTTTCCAAAGCTGGTCCTTACGTCCCAAACTAGAGAGGTTTTCCTAATGCGCCATGGGTTTTCCACAGTGTTTCCCTGTTGAATGTGCAGAGCAAACTGGCAAAAGAGCCCCAGCTTTTGGAGCACAAGCTGAGGTAAATGAAGTTAGGTCCATGAAGATGCCTAATAGTCTTACTGACTTTCCATTTTTCAAGGGAGAGTAGGACTTGAAAACATTTGAGTGTACAACTAGTATTAAATTGGGGGTGTGATGGGGGGAGTATGATGGTACAGAGGACTATGGGGAAGAAAATTTCTGTTAAGCATGCTGCTTGTTGTCTTGGTACAAAGAGCTGCCGTAATGCTTGATATCTCTGTTGTGTTACTTTCTATTTTTTTAGATAAAATTCACCATTTTCACCTTTTTAAAGTGTACAATTCATTGGTTGTTGGTACATTCACAATATTGGACAACAAGTTTGTCCTAGAACATTTCTAGCATCCCAACAAGAAACCTCATACATGTTAGCAGTTACCTCCTCTCCTCCTTCTATCTCTATGAATTTGCCTGTTCTGGATACTTCACATAAAAATGGAATCATATAATATGTGGCTTTTTAATGTCTGGCTTTTTTTTCACTCAGCGTGATGTTCTCCAGGTTCAGCTATGTTGTAGCATGTGTCAGTACTTCATTCCTTTTTATGGCTAAGTAATACCCCGTGGTAGGTAATGCAGCATTTTGTTTATTCTTTTATAATTTAAGGAGCATTTTGGGTTGTTTCTGTTTTCAAGCTTGTATGAATAATGCTGGAGTGAGCATCTGTTTTTGTGTGAAGGTATGTTTTTAGTCTTTTTAGGTATGTACTTAGGAGTGTAATTGCTGGGTCATATATAGTAATTTTATGTTTAATTTTTTGAATTTGTTACTTTCTGACCTCCAAGGTGCTCATTTTAGCATCAGGTATTGGGTCCATTTTCTTTTCTTTTCTTCCTCTTATTTCCTCCATAGGTTCCTCACAGGATGAGTAGTTCCCCTTTGGAATGAGTGCTATTTACAGTTGGATTTTTGAAAGGTCTCGGAGTAAGAGCGGATGCTGTTGGTTGCCCACCCAGGATCTCTCCCATCCCCACCTTCCTTCCTTGCTAACCCACAAGGGTCCAGTCCTCTCCTCTGCTGAAGGCCAAGCTTGAAGTTTGTTTGAACTAATTCTGCTATCCTGATATTCCCTCCTCGCCACCAGATGTGGTGGGCATTTCACTGTTTTGGCTGGAGAAACAGGGAATGTCTGGTAGAGTTGCTTATGAGAAAGTGTTACTTCTCTGATAAAAGTTAATGAGCCAGGACAAACTGTCATTTTCTGCCTGTGAACACTTGTGTGAGAGGAGGCTGTCTAGGCCTGCTACCATTGTCTTAGCCATGTAAGGTGGACCCAAGAAAGTGCAACTGCAGAGAATGCAGAGTAAAAATGTAAGGAACCTCAGTCCAGCAGTCACCATGCCCCCAGGTTTCTGTGCCATGGATAAGACCATCACAGTTAAAATCCAGACCATAGAAAGTTTCTCATCACAGTTAAAATCCAGTCAAGTTTCTCTTGACTGCTTTGATTTGGTGTGAATTACAAGTAATGTTTTTGAGATGCACCAGTCCTGGGTGAATGTAGACTTCAGAATGTGAGAAGAATATGAATGCTCTAAGCTCTCTTCTAATAGCAAGCTGAATTCCATTTGCCAAGCCAGATGTCCCTCAATATTTTAGATCTAGCCAATAAAGCACTAAGCAATTAGAATGGTTAATACTCAGTTAAATATAATTAGAAGCTGGAGTAAATTGTGAATGAAATGGACAGATTCCATAAGTTACAGCAAAATACAAAATCTTACTCAGTTGTATATGTGTATCTATATAGGTCTGTCAATTCAGATAGGTATATCATTCCTTAGTGGACTAGAAATAAACCATTATTAACCTAATTAAGTATAAATTTGAAAATTTAGGAACATCTTGCCAGTTTTATCACGTTAAAGATCAAAATTCTTAAGTCAAATTATAGAGTTTTAAAAACTCATTTCTACCCTTTGGTCAGGAAAAACCAAATCTCGGTGTGATTGTGTTGTGTGTATGCATACATGTGGGTCTCATCCTACATGAGTTGCATTAATCACTCTTCAATTTCATAGCACATCATAATTCATCTGATTACATTTTTCTCCTTTATGCTCACCTTCATTTCTAGTCCCCTCCTATCCTCAGTCTAATGTGTTTAATGTGCTTTTATATGGGTGTATTCTTATAAAATATGTGGTCTCTTTTGTTTGTGTAATTTTAATTCATAAGTATGATATTGTGCTGTAAATCTTTCTTTCTTTTCATTCATCACTGTTTTTTTGAGATCTGTTCACATTACTCCCTATCAATTTCCTTCATTATTCTTGATCGCTGCATCGGATTCCGTCTTAAGAATCTACTTAGTTAGCTTGAGCTGCTGTAACAAATACTGTACCACAGACTGGGTGGTGTAAACAACAGACATTTATTGCTAACTTAGAAGTCCAGTGCACGGATTTGTGCACTGGTAAGGTCCCTTGGCCTGGCCTGTGGAGATTGGCCGAAACTGGCTCTCCGACATCCCCCAAGGGGTCCCCGGGTTGCAAGAGGGTGGTTCTCAGGTGATGATGCACCCCAGAATCGGTCTCCCTTAAGAACCGCAGCTGCCCAGTCACCGCAGGTTGGCAGCTCCTGCATTGACCATCTGCCCTCAAGCTACTCATCTGATGGTTGAACATTCGGACAGATGCTTAAGAGAGGGAGGAGGGAGGAGAGAAAGAAAGAAAAGTGTGTGTGTGTGTGTGTGTGTGTTGGAGGCTAAGAAGTTCAAGATCAAGCTGCCTGAAGACTCTGTTCCTAGCAAGGACTTTTCCCTAACTTGTAGATACTAATCTTTTTTGCTGTATCCTCATATGATGGAGGGTATTGAGAGAGGGAGTGTAGGAGGTCTCTGGCATCTCTTCTTATAAGAGCACTAATCTCATCATGAGGAGCCCATCCTTATGATCCAATCAAAACCTAAATTCCTCCTAAAGGCCCCACCTCCAAATATTATCATGCTGGGGATAGGACTTCAACATATGAATTCGAGGGGTCACAGTTTAGTTCATAGCACCACCTTAGCTCACATATCCATTTCCCTGGGGATGGCCTCCCTCAGTGGCCTCTAACATCCCAGTGTCTCCCACTTATTCAATCTCTTGACTGATGTCAAGACTGGATTGTTGAGTTCCAGGATGACATTGTTCTTAATTCACTAAGGACTGCTAGATTGCTTCCTAAAGTGTCCGTGTTACTTTACTCTCCCCACAATCGCATCAGCACTCCCTAGAGACTTTTTACCATTCTTGTTTTAAAGTGGTACTTCAACGATGTGCATTTTTTCTCTCTGGTCACTGGTAAGGTTTATGCTTGTTATAAATCTCATTTTTATACTTGTTAGAGTTTGCAGATTTCCCCTTTTGTAAGGTGTCTGGTTGTATATTTTGTCCTTTTTTTTTTTTTGAAAAAAATGGTTTACCATCTTTTTATTGATTTGTAAGAGTTTCTTGTATGTTTGTTTTTTTAAATATATTTTATTGACTTTTTACAGAGAGAAAGGGAGAGGGATAGAGAGTTAGAAACATTGATGAGAGAGAGACATCGATCAGCTGCCTCTTGCATGCCCCCTACTGAGTATGTGCCACAACCAAGGTACATGCCCTTGACTAGAATTGAACTTGGGATCCCTCAGTCCGAAGGCCGATGCTCTATCCACTGAGCCAAACCGGTCTCGGCTCCTTGTATGTTTTACACGCTAATCCTTTGTTAGTTTCACAGTTGCAAATATATTTTCCCTGTCCCTCCCTTGTTTGTTCACTGTAGTGTCCCTTCATAAATAGAAATTTTAATTTTGATGAAGTCAGATCTGTCAATTTTATACTCATGTTTTGTGGCATTTCAGTCTTGTGCAAGAAAATCTTTTCCCACTCAAGATCACAAAGATATTTATATTTTGATAGCCATTTAGATTTGTCTTCCACATTTAGGTCTTTAGTTTAGGTTGGATTTGATTTTTGTATCCAATGTGAGGTAGTCAGGTTTTCCAACACCTTGCTGAGTAGGCCCATGTCCTACCTGCTGTTTTGGGAAGAGGTCCCCATATGTATGTGGGTATGTTTCTGAGGTCATTCTTTTGTTCTGCTACCCTATTTCTTTCTTCTTGGACAGGTACCACCCATTTTAACTTCTATGGTTTAAACCGATTATTTCTGATGGGGCGAATTTATCCTTTTTGTTTTTCTTTTAAAAAATATCTTAGCTACTCAAGGTTCATTATTCATTCATGCACATTTCTGTCAATTTCTCCATAAGTACTGCTGGAATTTTTACTGTATTTGAATTAAAATGCAGATTGATTTTGGGGAGATTAATAAATTTAAGTTGTCCCATCCTTTAACAAGGATATTTCTCCATTTATGTAGGTCTTGTTTTTCTCCATGAAGGTTTTGTGTGTTCTTTATTGGATTAATTTCTAGTTCTTTACGTTTTTTGTAGTATTGTGAATAGTGCTTTATGTTTAGAATTTATTTCTAATTGATCATTGTGTTACAGAGGAAAACAATTGGCTTTGTTTACTGATTTTGTAACTGGCAAGCTTGCTTTGCTGAATCTCTTATTAGTCTTACTGGTTAACTTGATTCTGTTGTATTTCTCAGGAAACAATAACATGTAAAAAAGTGACACTTCTTTTTTGTCCTTTTCCTTCCACTCCTTATACTGGAGTGACTTGCTTTGTCTGCCTGGACCTCAAGGACTCTTGGCTGCATAGTGGTGGTGATGGCCTGCCTTTTCTTTCCTTGTCTTAAAGGTAATGTGCTAAAAGGCATTTTTATTGGTAGCAGCTTTAATCAGGTTAAGGAACAACCCTGAGTCCATTTCCCCCTAATTTTCTCAGAGGTTTTATTATAAGCACAAGTTAACTCTCAGCAAATGCTTTTCTTTGAAATCTATTCACGTCCATATAATTTTTATCCCTCAGTCTATGAATATGGCAAATATACATTAATTGATTCTCTGATGTTGAATCATCCTTGCATTCTGGGATAAACTCTTCATTGTCTTGTATTTAAAAAAATATTGTTGGATTTGATACATGTTTTGACAACTGTGCTACTACATGAAATTGGCCATAATTTTCTTATCCAGTTAATTGAGGCTATACCAGTCTCATAAAATGGGTTAAAATTGTTTTGGAATCATTTGTGTAAGATGAGGATTAGTAGTATCTGTAAATTTGATAGGGTTTACCTGTAAAGCCATCAGGCCTGAGATAGAGCAGGCTGGAAGGTGTTTACCATTTCACTTTTCTTTGTTATTGGTCTACCCAAGTTTTCTATTCTTAGGCCAGTTTTGGCATTCTATAATTTTTTACAAATATAATTTCCTACAAATTTTATGTAGGTTTTAAAATTTGTATGATTGCTCATATTTTTATTATTTTTGTAAATCTGTTTTTAGCTCTATTTCTCATTTTATTTCTATATTCTGTATTTCTGAATTTGTCTAAAATATTTTTATTTTCAGTCTCATATAAAGTTTTGTTTACCTTATTAATATTAAAAAACCCCAGCTTTTTCTCTTTCAGTCTCATTGCCTTTGGGTTTTTGTTGGTTTTTTAGTTGTATTCCATACATTTTGGCGTAGTGCTTTCATTTTTATTCAGTTTGTAATTTTGTAATTTCCCTTATAATTTTCTCTTTAACCTAAAGCTGATTTAATAGTATATGTATTTTAGACTTTTGATATTTTTCTTTAATGACTTTTCTTATGTTCTTGAGATCTATTTTTATTACTTATGGTCAGAGAACATAGTTATTAACATGCTATCAATTCTTTGGAATATATGAGATTTTTTAGTGCATTGCACTAAATGTTCTCAAAAAGAAGGTGCTAAAAAGAATGTGTTATTTGGGCATATATTTTTCTCTGTGTGTATTATTTTGAGTGTATTTATGTCACATAATTCTCCTATGTCTTTGCTAATGTTCTTCTAGTAGTTTTAACAGTCATTACATTATGTTAATATTATATTATTGGATGAATATAGGACCATCATCTTTTATATCTTCCTGATTTTTCATTCCTTCTCTGTTGTATAGATATATATTCATTCTTTCTTCATCATTTATGATGTTTTTCCGCTTTAAATTTTATTTGTTTTGATGTTAAAATTATTCTCCTGTTGTTTATTATTTTTGCTTTGGCTTCTATTTGCCTGATGCTTTTTCTCTTCCATTATTTCTAATTTATTTATATCCTTTGCTATCAGTGTTCTATTTTAGATATATGATACAGGATCTTGTTTCTTAAACTCAGTTTGAGAGTCTGTCTGATTAAGGAATTTAACTGGTATATATTTATGCTAATTGTGATTATATTAGGACTTATGTAATTTTATTTTGTTTTCCTTCTACCATTATTTTTTGGGGGTATCTTTTTGTATGAGGTTTTACTGGGTTGACTTTTCCTCTGCTTTTTGTATGAGATTTCACTGGGTTGACTTTTCCTCTAGAATAAACTAGATTTTAAAATTCTGAAATCTAGCTTATTCTTCTGGAATTCAGAATCTGAATTATTCCTGGAATTATTAAGACCCATTATGTGTTTATTTTCCCCTACCAGTCTCTAAACTGTCAATATCTCTGTTCTATTTCCTGTTTCCATCAGCCCCACTCTTCTTTCTTCTGGTTTTTACTGTGTTCAGTCGAGGTCCATTAACTGCTTTCTCTGTGCAGGTTTTTGGGCTAGTTTGTCCGCTATTTTAGTATTTGCTCTCCTCCTGGCTATTTTTGCTGTGACCTGTGTGGTCACCTAATCACTAGACCCCAAGGTATCAGCTGATCACTTATCCCTGGGAGTGGCTGAGGAGGGTGGGGAAGGGGGTGGGGGAGTTAAGGCCGCGGCTAATATCAGTCCAGGAGTTTGGTGGAGAGGGGCAGGGTTAGAGTAGGGGGCATAGGTATGGGCTGATGGAACCTCCTGGTGCCTTGCTCCAGTCACACCTGTTTTTCTCCAGGGCTACCTATTTCTGATGTTATTTCCCATTGTTACAACCCTCATTGCATTTCAGGACTCTCTAGAGTGGGGGGAGTCACCCTGAGATTCTAATTCTGTTCATCTGGGATGGGCATTGGTATATTTTAAAACCTCCTTATGATGGGAGCGGAGTAGGTATAGACTGGCCATGAACCCATAATTGTTGAAGCTGGGGGATGGTACTTAGGGGTTCATTCTACTGTTTGTGTACATGTGAAGTACTAACTGTGTATAGCTAAAATTTTGGTTACCTCCTGGCTAAGACCTACTAGCCCTATCTAGTCTGTGGTATAGGGAGAGAAGTGGGGCATATATTCTAATTCTATAGGACAGAGGTATTCTAATCTAGAATATTGCTACTCACAGTGGTCCATGAATCACACATGACCTGGGAGCTTGTTAGAAATGCGGAATCTTCGGCTCCAGTCCGACTGAGTCAGACTCTGCATTTTTATGAGATCCCCAGGTGATTCATATGCACATTAAAGTTTGAGAAGCACTGGTCTAGATCCTTTTTAACGAGATGATTGGTTTTATTTAATTCACATATTAATAGAGCCACTCTTACCTTATCTTCCAAGTTGAACTTTCCAGAAGATGGTTAACATCCAGTGGCCTGAGCTGCTAGTTAGGGAGGGGATGGCACACACAGTTTGTCATTTTGTAAATTTTGTATTTACTGTGTGGTTATGTAAGGGAGGTGCCTGTGCCCTCTCCCAAGCCTATTTTAAACCTAGCTCTTTTTTACACACAGTTTTTGCCATATCGATTATCTGCTTTCCAAGGACCTAACACATTAAAACAGCAAATTGGAAGAAGACAAGGGAAGTTCCAGAGGCAGGACTAGCTGTCAGCTTGAGAGCAGGAGAACAGTCACCAGAATTGCAGACCGGGGCTGTTTGAACATGTAGGTTGTTGAGGAATGTAGGGATTTGCTGTAGATTTCAGCATTGACTTTCATTCTCATTACCCTGACCCACTAAGAAATGACTAAATTAGATACTGATTATAAACCTACTACAGCCACCCCATGGGGAAGGTAGTATTTTCACCAGTGCCTTAGCAAATGTCAGGGCAAAGATTGAAGATAAACACTTGTTTGGAAAATGAACTTTTGGGAGCTTCATTGTGCTGAATTCATAATATATTGTCACCTGGAAATGGCAGCTCTCTGTGTGTGAGAACATAGGGTTTTCTCGATGGCCTGCCTCTGGAGATGCCCAGAACCTGTCAGCTGCCCGCTGACTAACTGACCAGCTAAGGGCACTTCCATCTGACTTGGAAGGAATCTTTACTCTCCCTTTTATTAGCTATGTGACTTTGGGTACTTAACCTGCTTCCTCTGTAATGGTGATAATAACGCTACTTGCTTTATAGGGGCTTTACTAAGACTCAGCTTGGGACAGTGCCTGATATACTATCCCAAATGTGTTTTAGCCTCAAAATGAAAAAGTCATGGAAAGTATTGTGGTGTTGGCAGCTCACCAATAGAGTCTGCCTTATAGTAAAAGAATAATAGCAGTAGTAATCCATACTGAGATGTCATATGTCATAATGTCAGTACTGACCCCTGGGTCGTCTGGGTCACTGGGTACGTATTGATGTATTGTTTACTATTTTATTTCTTGTATGCTTTTCCTTAGAGATTTCCCCTCTTATATGATTAAAAATAATTGCTTAAATGTTAAACCCACCTCAGTTTGAAATGTTTATTTTTTAAGGCAATCACCTACTTCTGGGTGTAACTTCCACATCAAATGTTCAGTGGGTAAATGAAAAATGTGAGTCATGCAGTACTTGGCACCTTCAGCTTTTAATATTTGGTGGCAAACTTCCGATAGAGAGGAGGGATTTCAAAATGAAGTTCTTTCAGATCTAGGTGGCAGAAGATTTCTTCAGATGAAGTATCTTCATTTGTAATGTTGATTAGGACCAGTAATTGTTTGAATTTTCTCCTCCTATTTTTTCTCAGCCCTGTTAGGCCTCCACGGGGGCCAAATTTAGTTCAGAATTTACCACTTTTGTGCAGAGTGAACCTCTGCTTATGGAATGTGCTTAGCTCTAAGGAGAAGAATAATTTCTAGTAGCCTATTAAACTCACAGCAAATAGAAGACAAAATGTGTGTAGGCCAACAGAATACTTCCAAGGCGTCTCCCTGCCCATTAGGAGAGCTTGGTGTGCTCTCTGCAGTGATCATTGACAGCCATGAACAGGATACAGCAATTGTGCCATGTGATATACGTGTCTGAGTTTTGTTTTCTTGGCTAGGATCTTGAAGATGGTGTCCAAAATAGGTGTTTCTTCCTTGGCAGCAGATTTGGGTTATGTTGTCAGCCCTGTCTTTTTATGAAGTGGAGTTGAACTGAGGGTTCAGGAGTGGGGCAGAGTGGCTAACATTAGCATTCCTTCCTATAGCACATAATTTTGAATGGAGTGGAACAATTACCTGAATTGCAAATGCAGGAAATGCTTATAAAACATACTTGGGATCTGATTTTTAGATATATAAGGGAGAGAAATAGGAAATTTGGAGGACAAGGTAAAGTAGTTGTATAGAATATGCATCTGTGAGGATTTCAGAAGCAAAGTCAAATTTCATTGGTAAAATATCTTGGGTAACAAGGGAAAAAGGAAATCAGTTTTGGTAAGGGCTTGATGGTTCCTTGCAGCACTGGTGTTTCCGGGTGCCCAGATGGGTCCAGGTATGCTGGGCTGCGCTGTTAGTTGCCAGCAGCTGCAGGCAGCCTCTAGGGAGGCCTGAGGTCAGGAGCCTGCCAGAGTCAGCCATGAGAAATGTTCCTGGGTGTCCTGGCCAGATGACAGGATTGGTCAGAACATTGTCTCATGTACCAAAAGGTTGTGCATTCAATCCCTCGTCAGGGCACATACCGACCTAGATTGGGGGTTCCATCCCTGGTTGGGATGTGTACAGAAGACAACCGATAGATGTTTCTCTCTCTCTCCTTCTCTCTCCCTTCCTCTCTTTCTAAAAATCAGTAAAACATATGCTCAGGTGAGGCTCAAGAAAAAAAAGGTTCATGGGTGAGAGAGGCTTATACATAAAAATTATAAGGCAGAATAAACACTTTTCCATGTGGTCCTTATGGTTATCATGATTTGGAAATTGTTCCAGTAACCAAAATTAAAAGAAAAGATACAATTGTATATCTTTATTTTATTTTAAAATAAAAATTGTCTGAAGGTAGTCACTATTTTCAATATATTTTTTCTTTCAAAAGACTTTATTTTCGTTTTGAATAAAGAATATGAGGCTTTCTGTTAAAGAACCAGCCCTTGACAAACAGAGCAGCCTGTTTGTCTAAGTAGCAGGATTATGCACCTTGTTCTATGCGTTTCCAGTGCGAGGCATTACTCACTGATGTGGAACTGTGGGACTTGCATGGGGAGGTAGGCCTCCTCGTTCCCTTTTTCCCCCCGAGTAGTCATATTTCTCCTCTTGGCTCAATCTATTTTAAGTGTTCAGCATATGAATAACTGTGACAATGCAAATATTAGTTTTCTATGCATATTATCTCATTTATTCCTAAATTCCCTTCCAGCAATATATATCTTAAAACATGGGATAGGTAGATTTTCTTTTCAGCGCCCAGTTGCCCTGTGGTCTCCTTCCCTATCATTTGAGGCCTCCCTTTCCTTCTTTCCTGCTTTGAGTCCCTGTCTTTCTTGATTAATTTCTCATTTGGGGCGATCATCTCCAATAGCTTCCTGATAAAAGAGTATTCATACCTGTAGATCTGACAAGGTCTTCATTCTGATCTCCTATGGTTGTTGCCAAGCGTAAAATCTCAGGTTGGAAAGCAGTGCCCTCCAGTTGGAAATACATGGCATCCGGGGCTCACCTTCTTGCGCATGTTCTGGTTTCCTGACCTTGCTATTTCTCTCTAACACCTTCTAGAGTCGATGTCTCATCCTTATTCTCAGGTTTGAAATTGTGCCGTGGCGTGTGTCTTGCCTCTGTTTTCTGCCTTCTGGAACTGATTATTAAGATGTTAGGCCTCAGGGATGCATCTGCTGATTTTTCTCACCTTTCGTTTTTCATGTCTGTCTTTTTTTGATGTATTCTCTGGGAGATTTTTCAACCTTCGAATCTTCCTGATATTTTATCTGTTGTATTTTTAACTTCTTAGTTTCCTTTCTTGTTCTCTGAATGTTCCATTCTGACCTGTTCTTATTTCATTGATGCAATGTCTTCTTTATCTCACTACCTATATTTGCCACACTTTTTTTAAAGTTTTCTTCTGTTCCCTGCATTGACTTCTCTTTGATTTTACTTTTTAAAATCTTTAAGAAAATACATTATTTAATATATGTAAAACAATTGTATGTAACACATTTTGGTTATAAAGAGTAATAATGTAACTAATACTCCCCTCAGCCCAACCTCAATCTAAGAACCAGACCAATAATTTGCATTAGCCTGTACTATATTCCCCCACCCCCAACCCCATTTTTCTGCTTCCCTATCCAGGACAGGTATCTATTGTCCTAAATTCTGTATTTATTGTATCATAGCCTTAAGTAATGTTTTTATCACAGTTATATAAGGGTGAGGTATGAAAAAGAATATAACAATAAATAATACAAGAATAAGGTCTGTTTCGTGTACTCACAACTGTAAGCCTACTTTTGCCCCACCCTGTATATGCTTAAATACTATATTATTTACTCTTGCTTGGTTTTGATCTCTATAAAAATGATGTTATCATTCTGTGTAGAACTTGCTTTTTTAACTCAGTTTTTGTTACAGAGATTCATCTATGATGTTATAGTAAACCTGATCTCTATTTTCTCTGATGTTGATGCCCAGCTGTGTGATTAGACCAATTTTATTTATCTTTTCTCCTGTTAGTTTGTTGTTTTTTTCTCTTTTTGTTTTAGTTCCATTTACAGGTTTCCTTTAAATGCTGACATTTCATTGTTTGTCCAGGTCTAATAGCATGCTTATATAGAAGGGGTATGTGTGTGTTTATGTGTGTGTGATGTTTTGGGGGGCAGTCTATTAATGGCCCTCACTGTAAGTGATCAGTTCAGGTGTTTTCTTGAGGGGAGTCCCCCAAATGTCAGTAATGGTGGCTCTTTTCTTTTAGTCTGACAGTTTCTCTAGTGAGAAGCCTCAGTTTCCCTGCTGGAAGGAGCTATATGACCACCTATCTTCTAGGAGCCAGGCTGGGGAAGGTCACTCAGTCCCGTGCATGTGACTTAGAGAAACCCCATGTTCTGTTTACCATGAGGGAGGGAGTACTTTGGCTGCAAGAGGTGGGGTATGGGTGTGATTGCTCCTGTTATTGGCATTTTGCTTACTTTGCAACTTTTTCCCCCTCTCCCCCCCTTCTGAAATCCTTGTTGTTCCTCCTTCCTGAGCCTTTCTAAATTCTGTGGCATGAATTAGCTGGTTGTGTGTGGGTGTCCCATCTTGAGGCTGGGCTATGAACCTCTGATCTGTGAAGGCTGCTACGGCTGGTGCAGTGGCTTTCTACCTTCTAAGATTTAATGGGCTTTTCCTTTGCTTACCCTTATTTTTCTCTTTGTTCTGTGAGTTTAGGCTTTGCTGTTCTGGAGGGAGCAGAACTCAGTCACACATTTTTAAAATGCCTAAATTTATGTATGGGGTAAGGATATATATGATGACACCGGTTTTTTAGCTAACACATTAGTTTTGTCTTTCAAAGCAATCTTTTGGGAGCTCCTTCCAACCAGGCTGCCAGTGAATGACACATGATTAACATATGTTGGGATCATCTTCAGAGTAACTTCATGAAACACCAGGAACATTGGTCTCATTGGTTTGGGAACCTTGATTGTGATGGGAAGAAGAAACAGCATGGGCTTTGGAACTTGAGACCAGTGTACAAATGGTGTCTCCATCACTGAGTGGTTGGATGTCTCCACTCTTTCATCTGCAAAAGGCGAGACTTTCCTAACTGGGTTGTTATAAACACACAGTGAGTGAATAGATGTGAGGTGCCTGTGGGTAGCTGCTCTGTAATGGGAGCTGTTATTAACTGTAACATCTTTGGACTAAGAAATGACCCTCATCTCACATTTATATGGTGTCTCATTCTCAGTAGTGGTTCTCCCACCCGTTTTTACTCTCTCTCAAAGGCCTAAAAACAAACAACTTGGATTGCAATGATCTCCTGCCCTCTTGCTTGCTATCTTCCCCAACACTTTGAGGTCTAATTTCCTGCCTCAGAACTCACTCTTCTCCCCTTGTGCAGGGTGAGCCCTGTCCCTTGGAGCCTGCACCTCAGGCCATGCCTCCCTGAGAAACCATCTCTGCCTGCCCAGCCCCAGGAGCTCCATCTTCTTTGAAACCCCACAGCCTTTGCAGCAGCCTGTGTTCTCTGTGGGGCTTCTGAATCCCATTAATCTGGCCTGGTAGTCTTGCCTGCCAGGGACCATCCTGGGCTGAGGGACCACACCTGCTACATGTGGTCTTTTTTCACCATAGTGTCTGGCTACTTCTCATCGAAAAATAGCAAACAGGGTTTAGGATTTTACCTGAATTTACAGGCAGCACTGAACAAAAGTCATCAGGGTTTTGCAGGTGGTTTTATCACTTAGTCACAACATTCAGTCTGGCACTCATTCTGTGTTCTCCCCTTGTGTTAAGAAACAGTTTGGGTCAGCTGGAAGTGTGCAGGTAAGACATGCTTTAGTCCTCACTGATATGTACTGACCAGAATGTTATTCCACACAGTTGCAGTGTTTACTTCACTAGCATTGTGTCTTCATCCATTCTCCTCCCTAACCTTAATTGTTTCTCTGAGCTGGTGTTTTCCATTCTGTAATTAAAGGCTCTAAAAATGGGCCTGTCACGAAACCTGGTGGATGTGGAAATGAAGTGGGCTTCACAGAGAGATGGCACGAGCAGACGGTTTTTGTTCCCCCTAGATGGAAACCCCAGAGGGCTGTGCCTCTCCCAGCCAGGACAGACACAGCGACGCAATCTGTTTCCTGCAGGCCTGAAGGAATGCTTCCTCCTTGTGGTTAGTGACTTCAAAAGCTGCCCCAGTTAGACGTAGTTCAACTGTTTCTCCAATGCTGACAGCGTTGGGGCAGCCAGTCGCTGCTATGCCACTGTTGCTTGTGCATTTGAGGAAAAACCTCCTGTTGACCCCCATGAGGCGTCTACAAGGTTTCCTCTTCTCTCTGGTTCCTTCTTCATCATTAATTGAAACTGCTTTCTTGAAGCCAAATTAATTCTGTGATCCCTCCCTGGGCCTCATCCTCACTGACGGGTCCCTGTAACCTCTTTCTGCTGCTTGCTGCCGCCTCCTGGACTCCCATAAGTGCTAGCCATACCAGGTCCCTGGGTGTTTGAGCCCTGCCCCCTCAGTCACACTGCTGTAGAGGAGACTCACTCTATGCCTTCTGCCTGGAGCACCCTCCCTCTCCATCCTTCTCCCTCGGCCTCTGAAGTCTTGCCCAGTTCAAGTTCCTGTTTCTGTGTGAAGGAAGCCCTTCAGATCCCCTCCAGCAATGGAATCTGTCCTCTGAACCCCCCGGCACACACTGGGCCTGCCCTATATTTCTGCCCTCACCACACCTAGTATTTCAGTCATCTGGGTCCTGGTTTTGTCCCTCTTTCAGGTGGTCAGCTTATCAGCACAGGGATTGTGCTTAAATCTTGAAACTCCAGCACCTCCCACAGTGCCTTGCATATAAAAGGAATAGCATTCAATAAATGTCATATTTTTAAAATATCTGTAGAAATAAAAAGAAGTGCTTTTTTTTTTAGGAGTCAAAATGCATGTCTTTTATCCACTTTCAATACATAAAAGATGTTTTCAACACAGAAAGGCCTTTCACCATTCTGACTTAGTGGCTGGCTTTTGGAATGATGTGGACTAGAATGAAAAATGAGGATGAGCGCCTCTGAAATCAGCTGTTTTGAATTAAAGCCAAATGAGGTTGGACTCAGGTGAAGCAAGAGGATAGGATTTAACCAGTGGAGGATTAATATGCTGGGCTCCTTTAAACTCTGAGGACTGTTTCCCCATAAATGAGCAGGAAGGGGTGGACAGAGGTTTTCTGGCCCCCATTCTGCCCTTACAAAGCTGGTGTAGGACCCTCCCCTTATCCCCTTCTTCCCCTGCCCCGCTTACCTTGACTTAGCTCACAATGACTTAGCCCTCCTGTGGCTTTGCATACTTGCAAGGAGGTTTTATTTTATTTTATTTTTCTTAGCTGTTCTGGTGATTTTCGGCGATCATCTTTTTCACGTTTTCTTAACAGTAAGCATGCCGAGGCCAGGGAACGGATTGTCCTAACAGTGAGGTTGCATAAGCCCACTCGGAAGCCCTGGCTGCTCCATGGACGCCTTTACTGACATTGGGTGAATGTGTGGTCACCCAGTGCTCTCAGTTTGCCTGCTTGCTCCTCAGTGATCATGTGGCTTGGATATTCTACGTACAGCAGTGCCCCAGCCACTATGCAGTAGCCAGCTCTGCAGAGAGACTGTATATTCGGCTAGCCACGTGAAAGCTGACTAAAATGGAATGTGAAGCAAATCCTACCAAGTCCTTACAAGACATGCTGAACTGACCTCTATCCTAGTGGAGTCATGGGGGCCCTAGTCTAACTATGAGGGAAGTGGAGGTGATTTTTCTGTGCCCGAGGCAAGTGCTGTTGAGGTTTTGATTTCCATTCTGGCTGTGGACAAGACAAACATTTGGCTAGCTGATGGAACTAACCATGGTTAATTTTGATCAATTGTAATGAATTGTATGGACATTGGGGCAGCTGAATTTGTTCCCATATGTTGTCTCTGGTTAGCCTTGCCCTTTTGGGCTGTGAGCAGGTGGGCACTGGCTGCTGGCAGTTCTTACAGGAGCTCAGTTGTTCCCCTTGGAGCCGTCTATTCCTTGGGCTCTGCCTGGACAATCACTCAAGGTCATTCCAGATAGTCGGTCCAATACAGACCACATCACGTGTCAGTGACCCCAGGCTGAGGTTTAACTGAATGCCGAGAGCACTGAACAGGTGCTCTGCTCAGCACAGCACAGCACAGTGCTGATGCCAGAACAAATAGTATTTTGAAAATCAGACACTGTATTTCATTTGTTACTGAGGAGTAGTAACAAATTCATTACCAGGAAGCTTGATTTAAAAAAAAAAAGTGATATCTAGATTCCTCAAGGTTATGAAAAGCTAAAGCAGCCTGTAACCAAGCAAATAGACAAAAATGTTGGGTTTTCAGTTTCTGTTTTGGGGGGTGGTGGTGAGGGGTCCATCGGAGCCACTGACTTTGGTTTGCTTTGGTTGGTTTTACTTCCTTCAGGTCTTGGCTCAGAGCTCCCCTTCCCAGCCCATATGAAATAGAACCTGCTCCCGGCCACTCTCGCCCCTCTCCCAGACTTTTTCAGTGACTTATCACATGAGCCACTATAAAGCTGTCCTCCTCTACCCCTCATGTGAACTGTGGTGCCTTAATAAAGGGTAACTTTTTGCCTTTAGGATGGGAATGGCCTTTTAATCACCAGAATGCCTTCCTATATATTATAAATTGTGAAAACCAGAGCACTAATACATTTTTATTGTTGAAGAAATCCAGTAACATTAAGCTTACTAGATTCAAAATAGGTCAGACGGGTAATGATTGAAAATGGATTGGCATCCAGAGTGTCTTTGGAAACGTAAAGCTAGACTTGAGGCTGTAATTTTGTTTATCCTCTTTGTCATTAAAGTGACTCCAGTGGAAGCTGGCTTGCAGTTGCTGAGGCAGGGGTTAGGGGGTAGAGTTGCAGTGAAACTAAGTTGAGGCCTTTTTCCCTCCACCTGACCTGGGAGTGAGGGGGGGTTTATGATTAACTCAGCAATGTTTTAAATGTGCAATTTCTGGGGCTGAAACCATTAACTTTTTAAAAAATGATTTAAAATTACCAATTGACCATATCCGGGGCTGAACCTGCATGATTCAGCTCCTTTTAAAAATATCTTTTCTCAACAAATTGCTTCCTTAACATTTTAATTTGTTGATCATAAAGGAAGCTTGCCAAATATTAGCCGTTCTTTTCCATTTCCTACAGCTTCGAGCTTTCCTTATTTGGCATATTTCAGTGGAACTGTAAGGTCACTCCCTATTTTTCTTCCCAAATAACTATATTTATTACTGTCAAGTATTGGCGGGTTTGATCCAGCTGTCATCAGAATGTTTGGAAATATTGTTTTTTGCCAGAATGCTGATTTAATGATCTAATACTGACATGGCTTGTTTTCTCCGCTGACTTGATAACTTGTTCAATAAGCCCCCATCTGAGTGAGCCACACTGCTTTTCTTTTGCCCCCTGCCTTAGCTTTATAGTGTCTTAAAGACAGTAGTGGAAGGCTGCTTTTTTTCCTCCTCTCTTCCCTCCTGCTTTCTCTTTCTCCTTCCTCATAATCTTTTTATTTTTTTAGAGGGAGAAGAGCTAGATGGTAACAAAGACTTCTTGAAGAAACTAGCATTGCTACTGCTTGGTATCTTGAAAAGTACTTAAGAAAAAATTTTCCTTATGAAATATTTCAAACATACATCACATTAGAGAGATGGCTGTAACAACTCTCATGTACTATCACCAGTTTTACCAGTTATCAGCTGATGGCCAATCTAGTTTTATCTCTACCCCAACTTGCTTCTTGAATTTTGAAAAGGACATCATATTTTATTAATAAATATTACAATATCCGATATAATAAAAGCCTAATATGCAATATGCAAATTGTCCCCTTGGGCCGTCGTTCTACCTGGAGACCTGGAGTTTGCTATTACATGCACGGACCACCAGGGGGTGGTGTGGAACATGCCAGGTGTTGTTGGCAACTTGGCGCTGGCAGTGGGTGGCAGTGGAGGCACTGCCAGACCTGATGGGGCCCCAATGAGAGTGGTACTGTGGCGGGGATGTTGGAGCAGGTGAGCAGGCAGCACCAGGCCAAGGCGGATGAGAGCAGGAACTGATCACTGTGCCAGTTGCCCCACAGATGGCAACCAGCAGCAGTGTGTGTGTAGGGGGGAGCATGTGGGGGGCTGCTGCCTGGCTCCCAGTCACTGAGGGATCTGGGTAGGGGAGCAGAGGGACCCCGGGGGCCCCTTGGGTGGGGTGGTGCCCCTGATCTGATCAATCGCCTCACAGGTGGGATGGTGGAGCAGGTGAGAGGGCAGCACCAGGCGAAGGTGGGGTGCCAGGCAGGGCTGTGGGGCTGCAAGGCTGAGGGTGCAAGTTAGGGCCTGATCACAGGCCACCCCAAGGAATCCCACCTGTGCGCAAATTTGTGCACTGGGCCTCTAAGCCTATCTAATAAAAGTAATATGCAAATTAACCACCACTCCACTCCACCCACAAACCACGCCCACAAACCAATCAGGAGCGAGCATGCAAATTAACCCAACCAAGATGTCTGCAGCCACTGAGCAAGCAGGAGGATTTCTCTGGCAATGGAGGAAGCCAAGCTTTCTGCACACCCTAGCAGTCCCAGACCTCCACTCAAGGCTACAAAGTTTTAATTACAGAAGATAAATAAATCCCAGATCCCAGGGACTCTGCTTGGGTCGCTAGGGGGCATGGCTGGCCTGCAAACCACCACAGGCCCTTCGCCCAGGCCACCCCATGCCCCAAGGGAACCCCCATCCTGATCTGGGACACCCTTCAGGGCAAACCAGCTGGCCCCCACCTGTGCACCAGGCCTCTATTCTATCTAATAAAAGAGTAATATGCAAATTACCATCACTCCAACACACAAGATGGCCACCACAAGATGACCAGCAGGGGAGGGCAATTGGGAAGGACCAGGCCACCTGCAAGGGGGGGCAGTTGTGGACAATTAGGTCAGCAGGGGAATACAGTTGGGAGGGACCAGGCCTGCAAGGGAGGGCAGTTGGGGGTGATCAAGCCTTCAGGGGAAGGTAGTTAGAGGCAAACAGGCTGGCAGGGGAGCAGTTAGGCATTAATCAGGCTGGCAGGGGAGTAGTTAGAGGGTGATCAGGCTGGCAAGCAGAAGTGGTTAGGGGCAATCAGGAAGGCAGGCAGGTGAGCAGTTGGGAGGTAGCAGTCCTCGATTGTGAGAGGGATGTCCGACTGCCTGTTTAGGCTCGATCCCATTAGGATCGGGCCTAAACGGCAGGGGTCCCAGTTTGGAGTGGGTGCAGGCTGGGCTGAAGCACACACCCCCCACCCCCGTGCACAAATTTTGTGTACCAGGCTTCTAGTGTATCTATAAAAAATAATGTCTCTATTTATAAAAAACACTATCATATCATTATCACACCTAAAAAAATAAATGAACAACATGAAGAAAGAGTTTGTACCATGTTGCACAGTGGTGAAGACAGTCTGTGGTGTCACTGGAGAGCAGTGGCTTATCATAGAACTCTGACCCATGCCCAGGTCTGCTTTTGCTCTTTCTGAGCCCCAGTTTCTTCATCTCTAGAACCGGGAAGTTACATTAATTCTCTCAAACCTTGACACTCTGATTGTGTGAGGTGCTGACTTAGAAGTGGTCTGTCACTCAGCCTGGTGGAGGAGGTGGGCATGTGTTTTGTGTTGAACTGTGTCAGGTTCCCAAAGGTCATGTTGGCATCATTCCTGCTGGGTGTGGCAGTTTGAATGTTTTACTTTAGCTGCATCCACCTGGTAGTTGGGCAGGTACCCCAGGTCATCTTTCATATTCTGGCAGATTGTTTCATGTGCCACAGACTTGTGCCAATCAGCTGAAACTCTATTCAATAGTTGATTCTCTAAGTGGAAGATCTAATTCCATATTTAGTAGTTAGCTGTTAAGGGTCAGTGACAGATGCCAAATTTGCCACCCATTTTTGCCCCAATCTTTCAGAACTGAAATGTTTCAGTCATTTGAATTTAACAAATGGCCTGACACTGCACCAGATGCTGGGGCTACAAAGCTTCTTCAGAGCTGGCTGGATCTCCAGGAGCACACATATGGCAGGAAGGGAGGAGAACAAAAGTCCAGCACCTCAATTACAGTGGGGCTCGGCCAGTTGTGGGACTGGGGACTCAGTCCTGGGAGCTGGGAGGAGGAGAGGGATAGAGAACAGACTAGTCCTGATTTGGTGGTAATGGGAAGCATGAGTGGGATTTTACCATGTCCCGTATGGTGGGTGATGACAGGTAGTCATATGTTAATCACCTCAAAGAGTTATAATCACTGTTAAGTTTGTGATTAATTTCCTTTGGATATTTTTCTGTGGACATACAGCTTTTTGATAGTTGTTCATTTAGTGACTCAAAAAGCACATAAAGATCATCTTGCCACGTGCCAGACATTCTTGTTGGTTATGAGATTGGCCAAGAGAGGTGGAGATAATTCTTACCCTCAAGGAGCTTACATTCTTGTAAGTTTATATAGTAAGTTATATGGTAGATGATGTTAGTGTTCTTTTTAGTTCACTCTACAAATTACACCAGTTTATCCATGGAATTACAGTGGTACCTCGAGATATGAGTGCCCTAACATACGAGATTTTTGAGATACGAGCTATTTTTGCTTTGAAATACGAGCAACATTTGAGATAGGAGTAATCGCGCAGATTGGCCGGCTGCACAGGACCCACCAGTTTACCGGCAACTCGAGCATCTCATAGTTTCCTACGCCTCCAGGTTACGGAACGAATTAAACTCGTATCTCGAGGTACCACTGTAATAGCCTGCTGTTCCATCTCTGATGATGGGCCTTCAGCTTGACAGAGAGCAGCTGCCTGTGAAATGTGACCCTGTCAATGCCAGCCCCTAACACAGGCTCAGAGGTGTTCAGAGAAGGTTTTCACTGGGCTGGCTCCTGGCATACCAACTCTTTCCCTTTGAGTTGCCTGTAAAAGGGTGAGTACTTCCTCTTTTTGAGTAATTATATTGACCTAATTTGCATTGGGGACATCCTGGTATACTAGTAATATGCAGGTGTGCCCTTAAATTGTTTCATTCCAGATTTGGTGTAGGGGCAATTGTTTTGTTGATTTTTTTACAATTTATAAGTGCTCACTATGTGTTTAGAAATATCAAACCTGAAGTTTAAAGTTCAGAAAGGATAAAGACCTTTTATTGTTCAGTGTATCTAAAAATGTGGCTCCCGATTCAATTATATACCCAACAGAAGAGCTTAATGAATCCTTTTGTACCTGTTACCCAGCTCCAATAATTACAGTGGTACCTTGAGATACGAGTTTAATTCGTTCCGTAACCTTGCTCGTATATCAAGTTGCTCGTATCTCAAAGCAAATTTCCCCATTGAAATCAATTGAAATGCCGTTAATCCGTTCCAGCCCCCAAAATGCCACCCCAGTTGTTCTTGTTACGTGTTTTTGAATAAGAAAAATGTATTTATAAATGACAAATATTGTATAAAAACATAATAAAAGAGAATGTAAAGGAATAAACTGGTTTTATAAAGTGTATTTACCTACTCATTACACTCTTAATGCTACACTTTATCCCTAAACTGAATGTAACTTAACTAATCTTCACTGAACTTAATTGCTACTGGTCTTTGCATTTTTGGCCGATTTCAAAGAAAATGTGTCCAACGAGGTTTGCCTCTTTCTCCTTTTCAGAATGTTTCTGAAATGGGTGAGGCAAGTTTCATTGAACAGCTCCGATGCACGACCAGTAGCAACTTTTTCGGGGTATTTCTTTTCCACGAAGTGTGACACCCTCCCACATTCCTAAGATCTCCTTTATCTCACTTTTAGAGATCTCCTCCACCTCTGGCTCCTCCTCAAAACCAATTTCTTGGAGAACCTCTGCATGTTGCTGAGACTGCAACTCTTGTAACTCCTCCGTGGTGAGTTCCAGAGAATGCTCCTCGACGAGCTCATTCACATCTCTCTCATCCCCCTCCAGGCCCATGGATTTTCCCAGAGACACTATCTCCTCCTCCACTGGCACCTCGGATTCGGGTTCGAATCCTTCGAAAGTCCTTTCGGCTACGGCCTCAGGCCACAGCTTCTTCCATGCAGAGGTCAAAGTCCTTGTTGTAACACCCAGCCAGGCCTGATCAATAATTCTGAGGCATATCACAATGTTAAAGTGGTTCTTCCAGAACTCTCGAAGGGTGAGGTTTGTGTTCTCCGTCACCTCAAAGCAGCGCCGGAACAGGTGCTTGATGTACAGCTTTTTAAAATTAGAAATCACCTCCTGATCCATGGGCTGCAGGATAGGAGTGGTGTTGCGAGGTAGGTAGACAACCTTTATAAACTTGAACTCTTCGAGGAGTTCATCTTCGAGGTTCGGTGAGTGAGCAGGAGCATTGTCAAGGACGAGGAGGGCCTCATGGTTAGGTTGTTTTCCTGTTGATATTTCTTAACAGAAGGGCCTAAAACCAGGTTTACCCACTCCACAAAGAACTGCCTGGTGACCCATGCCTTCGGGTTTGCCCTCCACATAACTTGCAGTTTATGTTTTAAAATCTTATGTGACTTAAAGACTCTGGGGTTTTCCAAATGGTATACGAGCAGAGGCTTGATCTTGCAGTCGCCACTCGCATTGGCACACAGTGCGAGAGTTAGCCTATCCTTCATGGGTTTGTGGCCTGGCATCGCCTTCTCCTCTGCCATTATATAAGTCTTCTTCCAGAAAAGCCCTGTCTCGTCACAGTTGAAGACTTGCTGGGGGATTTATCCTTTGGCTTCTCTCAGTTTGGAAAAAGTTTTGAGGTAATCCTCAGCTGCCTTCACATCCGAACTTGCTGCCTCACCATGCCTGACGATGGAGTGAATGCCGGACCTTTTCCTGAAGTTATCAAACCAGCCTCTACTGGCTTTTTTAATATATTTTATTGATTTTTTACAGAGAGGAAGGGAGAGAGATAGAAAGTCAGAAACATCGATGAGAGAGAGACGTCGATCAGCCCCCTCCTGCCCGCCCCACAGTGGAGATGTGCCCGCAAGCAAGGTACATGCCCCCGACCGGAATCGAACCTGGGACCCTTCAGTTCGCAAGCCGACGCTCTCTCCACTGAGCCGAACCGGTCTCGGCTACTGGCTTTAAATGAGTCTTTCGATGCTTCGTCCGTGGAAGTGCGCGGGGTCTGCTCTAGCAAATCACTGTAAATCACTTGCGCCTTCTCGCATATGATGCCCTGTGTTAATGTATCTCCTTTAAGCTGCTTCTCCATCACCCACACCATCAGTACATTCTCCATCTTTTTATGGAGAGAGCTACGGAGCTTAGAAATTATTGTAACGCCCTTAGCTGGCATTATACCCTTTATCGACTCCTTCTGTTTAAGCACAGTGCATATCTTTGAAGTACTATGCCCGTACTGCCTCGACAAGTCAGCCACTCGCACACCTTGCTCATATTTTTCTATGATTTCACGCTTTAATTCAATAGACATCATCCTCTTCTGAGCACTGACCTTTCCACTCGCTTTCTTCGGACCCATGGTTATAAAAAGAAATGTGATAAAGTATGTAAATGCACAAAAGATGCTTTGACAACGAGGTAAACAAGCACACTGACTGAGGCCTGTAGAAACTGTGAGACGCTCGAGTCGCGGTAAACTGGTGGGTCGTGTGCAGCCGGCCGATCTGCGCGATTACTCGTATCTCAAATGTTGCTCGTATTTCAAAGCAAAAAATCGCTTGCTCGATGGCTCGTATCTCAAAAATCTCGTATGTTAGGGCACTCGTATCTCGAGGTACCACTGTACTTGCTTATAGCTAACCTTGTTTTAGCTGCACTTTCTCATCCCCCCCCAACTTAATTTTGAAACAAATCCCAGACAGTATATCTTATTTCATGCATAAATATTTCAGTATCTCTAAGATAAGGGCTTTTTAAAAAACACAACCACAATACCATCCTCTCCCTTAGGACAAAAATTTACTGATATCAGCTCTCTAGTCAGTACTCAGATAATTTTAAAAAATTTGTTTGAATCGGAATCCAAGATCCTCACATTGTGATTGGTTCATATATATTTTAGTCTTTTAAATCATTGGTATTAAGTACATTCACATTGTTGTGCAACCATTAACACCACCCATCCACAGTACTCTTCATCTTCCCAAACCAAAATTCTATACCCATTAGACACTAACTTCCCATTCTCCTTTTCCCCAGCCCCTGGCAACCACTGTTCTACTTTCTGTCTCTGCGAATTTGACTAAGTACCTCATGAGTGGAATCATGCAGTATTTGTCTTTTTGTAACTGGTTTATTTTGCTCAATATAATGTCCTTGAAGGTTCAATCATATTGTATATGTCGGAATGCCCTTCTTTTTTTAAGGCTGAATAATATTCCATCATATGGATAGACTACATTTTGTTTATCCATTCATCTGTGATGGATACTTGAGTTGCTTCCATGGTTCAGCTATTGTGAAAATGCTGCTGTGAACTCATTCAGTTCTTCTGATTATGTACCTACAAGTAGAATTGCTAGGTCATATGTAGTTCTAATTTGAATGTCTTGAGGAACTGCCATCCTGTTTTCCACAGCAGCTGTGTCAGATTATATTCCCATCAGTGGTGCACAAGGGTTCTGATTCCTCACCAATACTTGTTTTCTGTTTGTTTGTTTGTTTGATGTAGTATTTCATTATAGTTTTGATGTACATTTTCCTAGCAATGGTAGTTATTTTTAATAATTTATTTCAAATTTATATTATTTCTAGGGGTGCTTCAAGAGGAATATATTTAGTGAGCCACCTTAATTCTTTTTTAAAATGGGAAATACTATTTTTCTTACAGTGCCACAAATATATATCATTTGTTTGAGATGTTTTGTAGAATGAACAAAATTAGACCAGTCCTCTCAATTTCGAGGAAACTGACACCCAGAGAGGTAAAGTCTTTGCTCATGTCCTTAACTCTGATATAGAAGTGGAGGCTGGGGCCCAAGTTCCTGGGATCCGAGGTCTGAGTCTCCTCCTGGACGTGGCTGCCTTTGACCTTCCACCCCATTTCAAGTCCCCACTGTGGTACTTCAGTGGGGAAGTCCAGGTGCACAAAGCCCTGTTTGTTTGACTGAACATGCCCACCAGCAGTTGTTCTAATTACAGAGTGGTTATTCTTATTTGTCATGAAACCCAGAACAACTGTTTTTATTCTTCACAGTGGATGCTTATGCACATGACCTTTTGAGAACATATTTCTGGATCCTGTGTAAAGGCACTAATGTTCATGTAGATTAGCTAAGTTAAATCTTTTTTCCTTCAGCTGAAGCTGCCTGTTTCTTTAAGCATTTCACTTTGTAGAGTTATTGTGTTTCTCATGCTGTTAAATGTTTATTAGTAATGCTGTATAATTTAATGTATTATTTTCAGATGACAGAAGAGCCCCTTGGCAGAGAATGATATTAAAGTCTGATGTTAGTTAAAGCTTTTCCTCCTTGTCACACACAGTTTGTGACGTGTGGTGCTGGGTGTCTAATGCACATGGGCAGGATGGGATGGAGTGGAGTCTGACAGCCCAACTGCAAGCATCCATGTAGCATGCATCATGTGCATGTTCTGGGGGCAGCCGGCATCCATTTACTCTCTTGCATGTAGTCTGTAAATACAGATGTTTATGAATGTAGGAAGTGTGTGCATACAGTTTACAAATTCAGAGGTGTGTTGAGCACTGTTTTTGATGAACATGATTGAAGGTTTAATTACTCACGTGTTAGCTAAACTTTATTGTTAGTTTAGTAAGGGCCAGGCACAATGCTAGTTACTGGAGATTATGACAACCATGACTTCCATTTTAATGGTTTCAAGGGAAAGCAAAACTTGTTTTTGAAAGACCTTGGCAAAGTAGATGTCCTTGAAATCTACCAAAGGATTAGATACTTAGAATGCTTGTTTTCTAGTCTCCAGACAATAGAATCATATCAAACCCTTTATAGTAGACATGAACATTTATTTTAAGCATTCAAATTAAACTAGAGTAGATAATGAGCTCGCATAGTTGTTTGCTGATCATTCATGATTGATATAGTGAATAACTCATTAAATTGTTGGTAACAAATGAAATAAGAATTTTTAACCCTGAGATACTCTAAATGAGGCAAGCCATAACCACTGAATTAACGGTGATTCTACTTTGTCCTTTAAGTATTGATTGATTTCAAAGCTCGTAGTGAAGACACCACTGGGACTGGGGAAATTGCTATATAAAAAGGTTCATGAAAGTTATATTTGAAATGTAGTGTGATTTGATTTTTCCTTTTGCTGATAATTGATGTTGCTGTAAAATCACAGCATTTTACTTCTGTTTTCTTCTGTATGCTTAATTTTAAAAGGTGGAGAAGGTTCAACAACCATGGATTAACTGATTGTTCTTTATACAGAGGTACTTTCCAGAACAGGAGTGATGGAGCCAGCTCAGGCAGCAGCCTCCTGGTTGTTCAGGAAGCTCTTTGGATGTTCCGGTTTTTGTTGTGTTTTGTTATTGTTGTTGTTTTTTAATTGATTTCAGAGAGGAAGGAAGAGGGATAGAGAAATAGAAACCTCAATGATGAGAGAGAATCATGGATCAACTGTCTCCTGAATGCCCTCTCCTGGGGATTGAGCCTGTAACCAGAATCAAACCTAAGGTCCGCAGGCAGACGTTCTATCCATTGAGCCAAATCAGCTAAGGCTGGATGCTCAGTTTTAATGGCAGACTATTTATCAAATCTGGCCAACAAGTGGTGAGTCCTATAACCAGAGCCACAGAGACTCCCTGCTCATTCTGTGGTGCTGGCAGTGACCAGGATGATGTCACAGCTAGTGGCAAGACTTTGGCAGATCTAGGCTCTGTCTCTGGGCAGAGAGCGAGGCAGGGAGTGAGGACAGGTGTGGAGTGCACTGTGTTCAGCAGTGTCTGACACTTGGGTTTGGGGGCATCACGGGAGCCAGTAGGTACGTCAGCTGACCAATATTTAACCTGACTTTTCTGTTTGCTCCACATCTCTGGGTGCCTCCAAAAGCCCAGACTTAAGATAATTTGCTCTTTTCTTTTTAAGCCAATTTCTGTATGCAACCATTCACTTGCAGCTTTCATCTTCACCTCCATGTCCAGGCGTCAGCAGTCCAGTTCTGCTGAACTTGGTCACTTGGTGGCCTAACTTTCCTTCAGTCCAGTTGAGACCAGTCTCATCTGTTTGCATTCCCTTTGTAGAGCTGGCTTGTGCTCATGTGGAGCTGGCTTCTGTCCTGCTTACTTTGGCCTTGTTATGGCCTGACATCTCGGGCTGACCCTTCTGCCATTCCCTCTTTCCCTCTAGTCCAGGAGCTCTCCCTGTTGCAGGCAGACCATCTCCCTTCTTGGTCTGTCTTGCACTGAGGACATGCAAGCTGTTGATGCTCCCAAGGTGAAGTGCTTACTGGATACATAGCACTGTGATCCATGACTGCAATCCTGTCCCACTTTTCAGGGAATCCCTCAGTTAACTGGGCAATGGGACATTTATGGGAAAACGTAGCTGTGTAGCACTTGGTGTAAGTTAACTGTAGGAAATAACATGAGTAGCACTGAACTCAGAGCAGACTGACGGTTCGTAAGTGCTGTAGAAATCTATAGCAGAAGGGTCACTGTGCACTAAAGGATCTAAATTGTGGCTAATCTGGAAGGGAATAAAGGGGAGAGGGCTAAAAGCATTAGAAGGTGTAGGAGAGGAAAGGGCCTGAAGTACCCCCCAGCACAGCGGGTTAGGTCTGACCCACTAAGAGGTGCCACTGGAGATTTTTTTTTTCAGTAACGTGTTATGGCTCCTGTGATGTGTCAGGAAGACCTCCTGCTTGCAGAGAGCTCAGTGGGTATAGGGTCTGGAGCCTGTACTCCAGGGTTATGAGGGCCTGTGGCAGGTATCAAGGATGAGAAAGAGAAAGAAGAATTCTACCCTGGACTTGGTAACTGTAATTTGGGGACAAAGGATGGAAGAGACTAGGATGAGCCCAGTTGTGCACTTGGGCATTACTGGAAAGTGAATTGAGTTCTTGTTCAAAACCTTAGATGGTGGGAGGGATAGCAGGATAGGGAGAATGTGCTGCCTTTCAGACATCCTGAATAAATAGGACAGGGTGGGTCTGTCCTGTCTGCTGAATTCCCTGTGCCCGGGACAGTGCCTGGCACTTAGTAGGTGCTTAATAAGTACATGGACCAAATGCATAAGTTTGAGGGCAACTCAGAACTGGCCACAGGTCTTCCGAATGCCTGGCAGAGCTCCCTCTTTGACCCCATGTAAAAGAATGAGTTTCCTGAGGGATAGAATTTAATGGGTAAGGTTGCCAAGGGCTGAGTGCTGCCACAGGAGAGCTGCAGTTAAGAGCTCATTGGAAAGAGAGACAACAGCAAAAGAGGCAAGAAGGAAATGAGCAGTGGTAGGAGGGCAGCCACAAGGGATAAGGGCAGCCAAGGTCAGAAGGTTCCTGGGAGGTGATGGTTTCTGTGCACTGGGAAGCCTTGGGTTCTGGTTCAGGGAGTCTTAATATCCTCACTGTGGAGAAGGTGGACAAGTGAGCGGGCCAGGGAGGTTGGGGTAAAGGTTTATCGGGCAGCGGCATGACTGGAAGGGTATATCTTGTTCAGGTTTCTAGTTGTTTCCCCCTTCTAGTGTTCAGACCTCTGTAGATCTGAACTCTCTTGCTAGGGTCCCATGTAACCTTTCTCCTCTACTGCCTCATTTTCCACTTCTCTTTAGGGACACTGCTTCATGGCCTGCAGTGGACTGTCCACCCCCTCTGTGTACACCCACCAGCCTCACACTCCAGCCCCAGAATCACCACCACCTGGGAGGCTGGGTCCTCATCCTGCCTGGCTTAGGTCCACTCCCACTCTCTCTGAGCCCAAACCCAGATGGCAATGCTGACCGAAGTCCGCATTACCTGCTCTCCTTTGCCCTGTGGCCCTCTTGAGCACCTTGTTGTCTTTGGATCTCTGTGTCCTCATCCTCTAAGAGCACCTTGTGAGGTCATGGAGGCATGGAACAGCTGCCCAGTCCTCAAGATTAGTTTCACAGATGGGATCGTGTTGTCCTCTTACCTCTGGGCCTAAAAGCAGGGTATTCCAGTAAATGGAAAGTGTGCTAATTCATTCAAAGCTACTTCTTCACTGACTTTCATAAAACTCCCATCTAAAAGTTAGTGGGCGAGAGAAGCTAGCATCTAAAAGTTAGTGGGTGAGAGAATCTAGGGAATCTTGTCAGGTTATTTCTTGAGGAATCCTCCAAAATATATGAAACATCACTGCAATCTTGATGAGGCTGTAGGTTGGTAAATGCCTTAACCTTAAGTGGCAGAACTGGTTTAACAAGATTTTTCTAACCTTTTGGTATGGGGTTTTCATTTTTTTCCTCTGTTCAGATAAAGCTGTGAGGGTAGTTAGTATAAAGTTTTGCATTTTTAAAAATTGGTAATGAGTAATTTGGGGGTAGATGCTTATGAATTCTGTAAATAATTTTTAAAAACCCTTGCCTAATGCCATGCACATATCCATTTTATAAATATTTTTGTAGCTGGATTCACCTGTCTGTGCTTTGGAAGGCCTGAGATACCCCGGGAAGGGTGTCACTGAGTCGGGCAGAAGCCCAATGTTCTCTCTCTGACATTTTCTTCTTGGAAACTTGAAGCACGTCATCTTTGCAGGTGTTCTCTGAGCTCCCCTTTTTTTTTGGGTTTTAGTATCTGATGATAGCATCCAAGCTTAGGGATATTGTGGGGGGAGTTCTCCTTCATTCTGACTTGCTTACCCTCTTAGGGCATACCGGACTCATCAACATAATATAGACCTTAGATCAACTTAATTTGGTCCAATGGTGAGGATTAAGAGGGTATGTTCTCAGTTACATGATGGCTTTCAAAAGTAAAAGCCTGTTTTTTGTTTTGTTTTTTTGTTTTACACCCATCAAAGTGGCAAGATTTTAAGTCTGACTATGTCAGGGGTTTACAATGTGAACTCTGTGTCCTGTTGGTGGACGTGCAAGCCAGAACGACCACTTCGGTGAGCAATTGTTGACAGTGCCTGCAGGAGGATGACGCAGGATCCCTCCTAGATGCAATCAGTGTGATCTTAGAGATGTTTTTGGACATGTGTACAGGGAGACATGTACAGGAACATCCACTGCAGTGTACTCTACAGGAGTAAACAACTGGGAAGAATGTGAAGGTCCATGGGGGAGCATGGCCATCGGGGGAGTTCTGGGAGTAGGCATGCCACATCTCCCACGTGTGGCTGGATTTCACACACACGATAGAGCAGGAAAGGCCAGCTGAAGGGTATGTAATCCTATTCAGATGGAGTTAAGTATGCACAACTATACCTTATGTTGTTAATGGCACCATAAAGGCCTAGTAATTACAGAAAGATTTTTTGGAAAAGGAAACTGCCACATTCTGGAAAGTGATTATGGGGCGGGGGCGGCGGGGAGAAAATGGGACAGAAGGAAATAACAAATATGACAGGAAAAGTTTGATGAAGCTGGATGGTAGGTTCATAGGATTTTATGATTTTATGTGTGCGTGAAATGTATCATTATATATAAAACAGTATCTACTATCTAAGCATATATATTAATAGGCTTTGGTACTCCATTGTACTTGTAGCCTAACTTTTTCAAGACTGAGTTGTTTTATCTTGTCTATCTTACTTTTTTTTGCTCATTTACAGAATACTGGCCAGCGTAGCTCAGTAGCTCAGAAGCTCAGAGGAAGGAAGTATTTATGATGTGTCGCCTTGGTGACGGTTGTATGTTGGGAACTCTTAGGATTGTGATCTCTTTTGATCCTGAGAACAGTTCTGCAAGGTGATCAGTGGTGTTATCCTGGGGTCTCATAGAGATATCTTATGATCCAGGAGGTCACACACAGTTCAATTCCTGGTCAGGAAACATACTCGGGCTTTGGGCTCGATCCCCAGTGTGGGGCGTGCAGGGAAGCAGCTGATCAGTGATTTTTTCTCATCATTGATGTTTCTCTCCTCACCCCTCACTCTCCCTCTTCCTATCTGAAATCAATAAAAATATATATTTTCTAAAAAGAAACATTTAAGTTGTATTTTTCTCCTTTGGATTATGCTTCTTGATAGAAAAATAAGTCCTTTCCTATTTCTATTCAATAACAGTGAATTTTCTGCAGAAAAACAAGGACAGGAGAACTGCTGACATGAAAAGATCTGAAATGTCTGCATTTCCGTATGTAGTCCTTAAAATATTCAGGATGCTTTGGCAAAGGTTAAACTATAAGTTATATTTAATATTATCCAGGCCATAAATCTGGAATGGTTTCATATTGTTCCTGAAACAAGAGATGCTTCCAGAATGAGATTCTGGTTTAATTGAATTAGGATTATTGCAGTCAGGATGGGAGTGAAATGGTACATTCCTTTCATTCCAGTTGTGGGGGATATTATTAAAGCAGGCCGTTGATAGAATAATATCCTGTACTTAACTCGGTGTCTCTCTCTGAGGAAATAAGAGCTTAATATGCCCCATTCAATTAATCCTGACAACATCCTTAAAGGTGAATAGAAGGCAGATAGTATTATCTCCATTTTACTTAAAGAAGCAGCTAAAACATGCGGAATCTGAGCTTTCCTGAGTACTAGTCAGCAGCACATTAACTCCACCCGGAGCTGAGAGGAAAAAGAATCATAAAAAGGAAGGAAGTATTTATGATGTGTCTTCTTGGTGCCCGGTTGTATATTGGGAACTCATAGGACTGTGATCTCTTTTGATCCTGAGATCAGTTCTGCAAAGTGATCAGTGTTGTTATCCCAGCGTCTCACAGAGAAGTCCAATCATTGGCCCACGCCCTCAAGCTGGTCAGTAACAGGCTTGGCTCTGACCACCAGACTCTTCAGTTCCCACCTTCTCATCTGGCCATGCATCCATTGGTGGTGTGAAAAACTCTTGGGATCTGTGGTTGTAGAAGACAAAGGTTCAGTGTGTTGGAAGCAGACTTGACACATTCAGTTGTGGATGGCCATTAAAGACAATTTTACCTACTGAAATAATTTGGGATCATTGGGTAGAGTTCCAGGGCATTTGAACTCACTTCTTGACACCTGCCGGGGTGTTCACCTCAGAGCTTCACAAACAGGTGCTGCTTTCATAGAATCCGTTGAGAGATTTTATTGAAGAGGGGTCCTACTGTGTGCCAGGGGCTAGATGACTTTATTTTCTAGTAATTCTATTTGATGACAGGGAAAGGTCACCAACAGGAAATAAAGCTAATAGGGACCTGTTGTGGTCTTTGTGTCCTGGTTTCCTGCTCAGGACCTTATAGACATCTTGCTCTACAGGCAAGAAAAGGGAGGGTTAGGAAAATGAACTTGTCCAAAACTAAGATCCAAATCCAATCCTCAGTGATTACGAAGTTCACCCTCTTTCAGTTATAATAAACGGTGTGCCATGCCTTTGGTGAGCTGATATTTTTTTATTGTTTTAAAAAAATATTGCTAATCACTCATAAGAAATAACGATGAGGGCTTAGATTTTAGTTGTTTTGAGTTAGACAATGATTTCTTTTATTAAAAGCAGAGCTTTTTATTAAGCAGAAACATTTGGCTGTTAGACATAGTATTTAATTGCTGTTAGAATGTATTTTTGTTACACTGCCCTATAATAAGCCAAGGAACTGTCTGTGCCAAACTTAGAAGGGAGGATGAAAACCCTTCTCAGCTCCTTTTTGAGCCCATGGTGATGTTTGCTATTTTGGTTCTGGTTTCTGTTTACCACTTCCACCTTGCATGGAAAGAACACCTGGCCTGGAGGCTGGTCAAGACCTGTGAGGGGTGGAGGAGACCCTCCCCATTATGCTCAGGTGTGCTTTAGTGGTATGCTCTTCATTATCTGGCTTAAGAGGTTTGTTTTATTCTTTATTGTTCAGGTCTTAACATTTTGTCTAATAAAGGAAAATACTTTGTCTATTGATCCCCCCCCTCTAAAAAATGGAAATGATCTTATTTCTGATTTTTAAAAAGTAAGAAATACAAGTAAAATTAAGAAACTATAAAGAAGTATAATGAAGGAAATAGTCACCACTAATCCTCTTACTGTTAACATTCGGGTATATGTCGTTCAGTATCTACATCTCCCCACCCCAAGTTGGGTGAGGGATGGGTCTGAAATAACACTTCGGATACTGTTTTGTAACAATTTCTCCCAACCTAGAGTTTACTATGTTATTAAGAACTAGAGGCTCAGTGCACAAATTTGTGCACCAGTGGGGAATTGCAAGAGGGCTAAGGCCAGGCTGAGGGACCCCACAGGTGCATGACCAGGGCCAGGGAGAAATGCTTTGGAGATTGGCCAGCCGGGGAGGGACTCCAGGGCATGTCCAGGCCGTTATGTTCAGTCCCAAATGGCCGGACCTCAGCAGCAAGGTAACCTACCTGTTGAAGCATCTGCCCCCTGGTGGTCAGTGCACATCATAGCAAGCAGTTGAGCATCCTTAGCATATCATTAGCATATTACATTTTGATTGATTGAATGGCTGAGGGGTCAACTGGACACATAGCATTTTAGGTTTTTATTATATAGGATACCTTTCATTGTTACTTTAAAAAATTAAATATGCTATTTCTTGAAGTTATGTGTTACATAGTATTCCACTGTATGGTTTCCTGTATTTCATAAGCTTCTTGTTTTCATCTTTTTACTACTCGAGACTACATTGGGTTGAAAGTCCTTGCACACATATGCATGTTTTTTATGATTACTTTTAAAGTCTGATTATGACTTTAGGTTAAATTTCTAAAAGTGTTGAATAAACAGTGTGTATATTTTTAAGACATATTACCCATATTTTTTTCAGAAAAGATGGGCCAATACGTAGTAGCAATTGCACCAGAATATTTCTGAATAAGTAACGTAATTTCGTGGTTTATCCTACTCCCCAAAAAAAGGCATGAAGAGAAGTCTCCTATTACCTCCCCTACCACCACTAATGCTATTATGCTTTTTTGTGTACCCTTCCAGTTTATCTACACACAGAAATGAATACAAATATGTCATTTATCCCTTATATACACATAGTCTAGCATGCTATGCATGCTTTTCTGTACCTTACATTTTTTTTTAGACTTTCTTAAATCATTACATGAAAGCTTAAAATTCTTATTCTGGCCCCCCCCCCCCCCACACCCACAGAAAGACAGGATATTCCATGGTGTGGATGGCCATGTTTGATGAACCCAGTTTCCCATTGATAAATACTGTACTTGGGTTGCTTCTTAATTTTTGCTCTTACAACAATGCCGCCTTGAGGAATTTGATACCTTTATACGTATAACACTGGATACTGCAGGGTACGAATATCTACAGGGTACATTCCTGCAAGGAGAGCTGTGGGTCCATGGATATGTGTGTTTGTGAGTCTGATAGGTATAGCCAACTTCCCCTCACTATCCATTTAGACTCCTGCAGCATTGATGGAATGAATCTGTTCTCCACAGACTCTCTCCTGGAGTCCACTTTTAGTTCTAATTCTTTCTTGATCACTCTAGTAAGTATGTATATGAGGAATGCGGAAAACAAAGCAAAACCAACCACCCTCTCTGTTAGGCTTATGTGTAGGTGCCCCTTGAAACAAGGAATCAGAAGAGAGAATAAAGAGAATAAAATCGGTTACCATGGGTCACAACTCTTGCCCGAGGCGCCTCCCCCACACACACACCTTTGGGATCTACCTCTCTACCCTCTTCTCCAACTTGAAATAACACCACTTCCTTTCATGAAACAGGCAGTGGCTCTCAGTGTGTGAGTTCTTTTAGAGATTGACCTCACAACTAGCTAGCAACAAACTACAGCTTCACTAAGTGGTATTTGAAGTAAGCCTTCCGCCAAGGAAAGGCATGAGGAACCAAAATGATTGCAGCTAAAATGACAAAATGTAGGTGGGGCCAATGAAGAAAAGTCTGGGCCTCCAGGTTGGCTGCAGTTGTAGCCCCAGGTGAGCCAGGGGCTGCAGCTAGCTTGGCAGTTGCCTGGAGAGTCAGTGATGCAGCTCTAGACAGGATTTGGATGAACTAGACAAGCCAGCCTTCTTGCAGTTTTGTTCCAAATAATGTGGCTCTGAAACCACAAAAACAAACCACTACTTTTGAATACAATGTGATTTTTAAAAAAATTTATTAAGAAAGATAGAAGATGAGACATTGTGGTGGGAGCTTCTGCCCTGTCTCTCTAGTTTTTGTAATTTTCTATAGTGATGCAAGCTGGATTTCAGGGATTTTTAAAACTATATGCCACTAAGTGGGGCTGACTGAAGCCCAGAAGGAGTTTCTGGGTCTGCCCTTGGGGTGGAGTGCTGGGAATGGAGGGCATCAGTGGTAGCTTTGGTGACTTTGACTCTCTCTCCATCCCTCCCCATGTCCCTTTCTGCTGGCTTTAACATATACGTATTTATAAGTCACCCTCTCTGTCTCCTCTAAACACTTTGAAATTAGGGTGTATCCTTTTTTTTCTTCCTATTTTATTCCTTGTTTCTAGCTGTTTAACATTTTGCTTCAATTTTCTAATTAAATGCATTCTAACTATTAGTGTTTCAAAATTTCTTTCTCAGGGGCTAAGTATCAGCCATTTCTTGAATGGGGCTGGTCTTACTATGGCTCTGATGGTGTTCAGCATTCTTCTTGTGCTGTAAGCTCTAGAGACAGAATCAGCCAGCAGTCTCCTCAGGCTTTGTGATCCCCACAGTGGGCTCACCTAGCCTCCTGAGAGGTAGTATTCTTTCTTCTGAGACCTGCTGTGGTCCACGTCTTCCAGACCTGGCCTTGCTGGAAAATAAAAGTGGGCTCACTGGGTACTTAGTGGGCTGCCTGCAGGGTTCCTAGTAGAGTTCTAGTTATAGGCATTTATTCATCTATAGGATCAGTGACTGCACAGAAGCACCAGTGGCTCCATGGAAGGCATCTAGCTGGGTGAGCAGTGGTCACTTGTGTCAGTTAGGGCAAGCCAGACTGCTTCCTCCTGGGAGTGTGTGTGTGTGTGTGTGTGTGTGTGTGTGTGTGTGTGTGTCACGTGTGTTGGGCATGTGTGTATATTTGCAGTACTACAGGATCAGTCAGGGGCTAGAAGGGAAAGGCGACTTTGCTGTAGGAGGGGGAGAGGATGTGTTTCTGGACTGCAGTGCACACCTTGTTCAGAATTGTATAAAAACCTACAACAAAAGACTTGCTTTAAAAAACACACAACTAAAGTCACATAAGATTCAAAGCACGAGAACATCCAGAATGCATTATATAATACGCTCCTCTGGGGGGAAAAACAGTCTGAACAAACTTAGGAAAAAGACTTTTAAAAATGGCTTTCATAAAAATATTCCTTGGAATGGGTCATGGGGTTTGGAGAACCTACTTTCAGAAAGCTCCATTCCTCTGTGCTGATTGTTGGTTGAAGCTTGTTTTGGAGCATTCAGAAGTCTCTATTCCTTAGAAACATCCACGCTGGGCATGACTGCACAGTGAGTACAGAGGAGGGTGTCGTCCCTCGCAAGCAAGAATGGGCTTTGGGGGGCTGTTCCCCTTATCACACATCTCCCAGACCCCTCTCGTTGGCCTCATAAAGAAACAGATGGCGAACCAGAAATAGCCCAGAAATCACATTGTTTCCTGGCTATATAAAGGGAAAGGACTGGGTCTATAAAAATTTGAAATCTCCCAGGAAAGGAAATTATTCCCTCAATGAAATTTCGATATAAGGGGAGCATTTAAAAACAAAAATTATGAACCCAGATTCAAGTTGAGCCAGTTACTATACTTTAACCTTTTTTGAGAATTGTTCATATAAAGGCAAATAGGATGACATATAGACTATAAAAGCAAATTAAGTCATTTTATGCCTCCTGGTTTTTTATGTCACACAGTGCAAAAGAGCTCATAGAAGTGTAGGCTTTGGAATGAGGACCAGGGAGGGGTCATGTCAGATCGTGCACAGGCTATGACCCTTTAGGAACAGGAGAGAAATGAGCTAAAGAGCCTGGAGTAGGGAGCCGGAAGATCTAAAGAGGCCTCCGGAATGGAATTCCGTGTTAAGAACATTTTGTTGAGCAGAAATTGCCTATCTCAGGTGGGACCAGAGGGAACAGATTATTTGTTTAAGAATGGTGTCTTTGTCTGATTGACTTGGGGGGAGCCCCAGCAGTGGATGTTTTATGTGGAGGTGGGGGAAGCTGGGGCCATGTTACATGTATCTACCTGCAGGAATAAACAATTCTTTTGAAACATCACTGGCGGGGTGGGGATGGGGGGTGTGGGGGGGTAAGGGAGAGCGGGAAGCAGCTTGAGATTTATCTGAAAAGGAAGTGGGAAGTTAAAGTTGCTGGAGATCTCATTATTGCCTGTCTCGCTAACCGTAATTAAAAAATGCCTGAATGATCTTAATAACACATGATTCAGCTGACAAGCGCTAATTGCCCTGTATCAGGCCAAGAGAAGATGAATGTTGTCAAGAAAACCACAAGTCAGACAAGCTGATTCTCTCTTAGTCTGACACCGTGTTCCCTTGTACAGACCAGTTTTTACTGGAGGCCTTCCAGCATCAAACGAAGCTCCTCACCTTCCCATTAATTTCATTGCTGGCAGGCCCGAGTTGTTTGTGATGCACTGTTCTCATTACTCCTGCTTGCCTGCTTGAGATCTCGGGTCTGCAGACAAAATGTAAATATGTTTCTTGTTCTTATCTTGGTCCTTTTTTAAGGAAAGAAATCCGTTCCCATTCAATACTAATGCCCCTGTGGGCTTGTCAGTGAATTACATGGCATTTGGGAATTGATTTTCTGACGCCGCCGATTTGTCAAGAATTTCTTCTGCCTTTTCAGCAATTTGACAGAACCTGTTGGGCCACTGAATCATGTGATTGGGTATTCTCCCTGAAAAAAAAAAAGGGAACCAACAACTCTGTGATGCTTGGGTATCCAGAAACCTCCTTGAAGGGGGTGATTTTGGGGAAGGAAGGGAAGAATGTTGGTATTGGCTTCATCTCACACTTTTATAGGATGGCTGAGTCATTTTGTCATGGTAAATCATAGTCTGAATATAATATTGAAACTCAGCTCCAAAAAAGAGGGCAGAGTGCCTCTATGCCCTGGGCAGTGTGCTTGTGGGAGAAAGGACAGCAGTGATATTAAGGCCCTGCTGGCCCTGATTGTCCACCATAAACTTTCACACTTATGTGCCTTAGTCTCTGTGCTGGTTAGAGGCTCCCTGCAACAGGGAGGGAGATGGTCATCTGCAGGAGAAAACAGTGGCAGAAGGTACTAAGTCAAGACCAGCATCTTTTGTGACAGCCTGTCCCTGCCCTCTTGCAAGGCAGGCCAACTGGGAATGGATAGAGAGGTTGGCTCTGAAACCTTGCAGGGCTCTGACTGGGGCTGAGCAGCTACTAGGGTTCTCAGCATCTCCTAAGGCCTATCAGAATGCTCATTGTGCTGCTGCTTAGCACAATGCTTGGTATACAATGTGGCAGTCAATGTTTAGGGAATTAGAGGAGAGGGTTCAAGTTATCTACTACATTGAGTTGTACATTAGGAACACAGTAAATTGCTGAAAAAGGAACATTTTCTAGTAGAAAGAGGCTGATAAGGCCAGCAAATAAATAAGCATAACACAGTAAGTTTGTCCACTAACTTGGTAAATTGAGGGTGACTAGTCACTGAATGTTCCCTGCTGCAGGGGCGATGACCATGCCATCTGACAGGAGCACTGTCAAGCCACCCCCTGCACAGCTTTTGGTTTAGCCTAGTTAGCAAAAGTGTCTCTTTTCAGAGACCTATTTTCCTGAAATTAGAATAAAGTGAAAATTTGTGATCATTAGTAAATACTGGCAACGGGACTTCATTGTAGAAGGAAGAATCATAAAGGAAGCTGTGCATGGAAATAAAGCCAGGATGCCCTTTTTGGTCTCCCATTCAGAACCTGTGTTTGGTGGCCTCTCTCATTTCCTTTTGACTTTGACACCCAGGGCCTTGCACAGTGCCCTACACACGTGTGGTAGCCATTACTGCACATGTCTCAGGAAGAATCAACAAAGAAATCTGCATGAGAGTCCTTGCTCTGAGCTGTGCTCCTGATGGGAATCTTCCTTTTCTGATGACCTGATGACCTCCAGAGTCACTGGAGGGCTGGGCTCCCACACAAGCGGTGGACTGGCCAGCTTCTGTTTCCCGCCCCCTCAGTTTGTCCTGGGAATTGAAAATCAGGGATAAGTCTATGCAGGCTTCTAAGGGCCCACTAATTCTGCATATTCTCACAAGCAGTTCCTTCGTGTGGTGGTATGCCACCTTTGTGGTTTAATTTATGAATATCCCTGAGTCCCTGGAAAGAGGGACTACAGAATTCAGACCAGTGATTGATTCCAAACCTCAATTTTACTGGCTCCATTTTTAAATTTTAGGCTGTGATGGGGATGGTTGTTCATTTAATCTTCATATTGTTTATTTGATGGTGCAAACCTGTCACACAGTCTGAATGTGGAATGTTGCTGTCCTTTTAATCAGAATCCTGCCAGTAATTTCTGTTTATAACAGAGCTATTGAAATTTATATTGGGATGAAACTAGCATAATATAGAAATTGTGGCTTGTGTGAATTTTTATAATATGTACATAGAGGCAAAGTTGGCTTTAGTTCAGAAGGCTATTTCTATTTATTAGTTGTGCTTTTATTAGCTAATGTGATAGAGCCCCCTGGCATGCCAGATGCTATTGAGAAATACCGGGAGTGGAGTCCCTGGCCATGAGCCTCACCATCTCTTGTCTTATCTGTAGAGTCCTCCAGATGGATTCCCAGAAATACTTGATTCCAGAACTCCTTTCTCTGTTCCCATAGTTCTATATGTGCTTTTCTCCCTGGTAATTGCTGAAGTACTAGTTTGTAGATCGGTGTTGGGAAGGCAGTGTGCCAGTGGGGCCTCATCTCAAAGGCCCAGTGCTGTTTGGACACGCAGTTGTTTAAGCCCCCTGCGGGTAGGTGAGTGTTAAACTCACCTCTCCACCCTGGGAAAGCAAATTTCTCTAAGAGAGTAGAATAGTAGTAGGTGGAGCTTTGAGACAAAAATACCTGTGATTATCAATTTTATGGATTATGGTTAATACTGTTTAACGTTCTTTTTTCTTTCATTTTTTGCAGAGTCCTGTGCATGATAGTACGTTGATTTTAGTTAGCATAGAAGTGCTTAATACTTGATTTGGCACCTTAATAGGTATTTACACAGTGACACCACAAATGTTGGATAAACAGGGGATTTGTTCTAATGGGATCTTCAGTGATTCAAAGCCATGCCCCTTCCTCCCTTCTGGAAGCCTGGGCTCCACTTGTGCCTGGTTTTGATGGTGCTGTTGCAACCAGAACACTTCTCTGGAGCACTCCACTCACTCCTTATTTCCTCACTGGGTTTCATTCAGGCTCTTTGAAGCACTCACTTCCTCCCCTTTCTCTCTCTACCTCTACAGCGCCTATTTTGTGATTTGCATGTAGTGGAAATATTTGTTGAACTGAATTATTTTTAAACCAGCCTTTTCATGTGGCCAGCGTTTTGAGGTCTGTTTCCTTTGGCTGGAGGCTGGGAGAGATCTGCTCACTGAGGAGTGTTGAGAGCTTCAGGTACAGGGGTGCCCTGCTCTGGGCTGGATGCACCCCTTCTTGCCCAAGGGATTTTCAGCCAGGGGAGGGATGAGGGATGTTCCCACACACCACCACCACCACCCCCAGCCCTAAGTGTTTAGGTAGAAATGAGTGTGACTTCCTAATAGTGATAGTCCAGTAGGCAGGTCTAGAAGGCCATGGATTGACACTGTTAGAGGGGCAGGTTCCTCCTGCAGGCCAGGGCTGGAGGAGGGAGGAGAAAGGGAATCTGCCCAGGAAACCCCAGACCTGCTGTCCCCAAAGGCCCAGCTTAGTGCTGTCAAGATCCCCTCTTTGCATCTTGTAAATTAGTCAAAAAACATTCATGTTTTTCAAATATACTCAATCTGCCCTTTTCTGATGAGGCTGTTGGCTTTAAAGAACAATAACAATAGTTTCCACTTATGGAATATTTACTCTGTGCCAAGCCCTGACGGGGTCCCCCGGCAGGACAGAATCCACACCTACTACTATATGGTACAACCCAGTGAAATGGTATCATCTGCTGGGATTTGTTCTATGGCACTTCTTGTCCTCAGTATCCAGAGATTGAAAAGCCAAATCCTGAAGCTGTATCTGGTAATGAAAATGACCTTAATTTTGCCTAGAAAATGACCTGAAGCTTGCAACTCTCAGGTGTCTGTTGGTTTGTGTGCAGCTCAGTGCTCGTGGAGATCTTTGTATGCTTCTCCAGAACACATTCAATATCAGGAAACTCTGATGTATAAAGTTAAAGTTAGGAACTTCCAGGATAAAGCTCAGTGAGGACCAATAAGTTGAATAAACATTTTCAAGTGTTTTCTTTGTGCCTGGTATTGTGCTGTATCTCATTTAATTCCATTGGATAATAAATTCATAGTTGTTTCTAGATGTATATATCTGCAAACTCATTTACTTATAAATAAATTTATTTAATATATTGGTGTTTTGGTCCTTCTTATCTGTACAGTCAGCTTGAATATCTTGTTCACTGAGAACAAACTGCATGCATAAACAAACGAATGAGTAAATGAATGAAAAAGGCCCATTCTGTGCTTTCTTCCCTGGATCTGGCACATAGGAGATGGTCATTAAAGTTTGCTGAATTTATTTAATCAGTCCTCATCAAACCCTACCAAGTTGGTATCACTCTTATTTTGTAGATTAGAAAATTAATGTACAGAGAAAAAAAATTCCCATTTCTCTAGGTCCAGTGACTTTTTCCCCCACACCACATTAGTTTTGTTTTTTTCCTTTAACTCCTTTGGTTTTATATGTACTTAAACTTTAAAGCATTTGTCAAATAGACTTGAAAAGAATAAAGCAGGTTTGTTTTTTCTTCTGAAATATCCAGTGCATGTGAAGTGTTCAGGAAATAACTTTTTAGAAGAAGGAGTTCTGTAACTGCAAATACAATATTTTTGCTGGTTGAACACAGGGTACTGGAACTTTTCTTTAATCCACATGATTAGAGATGCTGTTTTCTGGAAACTTAAGCTTTCCCACCCTTGTTTAACTTAGCCAGGGTTCTAGGGTCTTTGGAGTGGGGAGACTCAGCTGCCCTGAAAGGTGAACCATTCCTACTGGTGTGTGGTGGGATGACCCCAAGGATTTGGGGAGAGGGGAATGAGTGACAAACCCATTGGGAAAAGAGAGTGCTAGAAAAAGCATAAGATCACAGATCAACAGGTGTTAGTAGGGATGGGCTCATGTGAGGAAGCAGACAGGCTTGACATTGTTCAGAGAGGCTGATTCGGAGTCTGTAGGCTCAGAGCAAGAATCCCACCCTGGGGTAAGAGGGTACTGGTCAGAGAAGAGCAGGGCATTTCCAGAGACACCAGAGGTTTTGAAATCTTAAGACAGTTTACAAAAGGGCTCCTCCCTATCCCCATCCTCTCCCTCTTTCCCTCCACCTCGCCCTCCTGCCTTAGGTTGGAACTGGCTGGACAGCCAGCCCTGCTGACTGTCCTGGGTAGAGTGCCCTGCATAGCCCTCCATTAGGTTATTCTTGAGATCACAATGAAACTCCTGCCTTCCGTTTTTAAGCTGCTGTGTTGGTCGGTCAGCAAGGGACAAAATGATGAGTCTCTCCTATAAAACATAAAGGTTGGTTAGAAAAATAGCTTTATTCTATTTGTGTATATTCACTTACTGTGAGGACATAAATATACTTTTCTACTTTCTGAATTTACTTATTGGAACTATCATTTAATCATTATATACTTTATGAATTAAACAGGTTAACCTTGAACCTTTTCATAGCTGTGGTTATTACCACCTACCCCTTCTCACTTTACATGCTAACAAGATCTTTTTTTATTTCTGAAGTGTGGTTTGACATTGTTTAAGCTGTTGCTTGCTTCTTATTTTTGACTTTTTTTGTCACTTAAGTAAGATATCTTAATTCTTATTTAGTGTTAGATCATTTAGCAGAATTTTTTTGCTTACTTTTTTTTTTACTTATTAATAAGTTTTTGTATTGTGTTTTGAATACTTTCCTGTGAAGATATCTTTTAGAATTACTATAGATCCTATAATTCTGTTCTCAAAGGTGTTTATTAATACGTATAGTTTCCCAAACTACTTTCTTTAATGAGTTGGCTGTTTGCAGTGAGCTGGAGTTTGGGACTGAATCATCCGAGAAGACAGAGCAGAAATGGAATCACACTTACTGATCGGGGTGGACTTCCAACCTGCTTTAGGTGCTGTGGGGAAACCACAGATAAATAAGACAGCTTCTGTTTTAGGAGCTATGCTGTAGTAGTGTCAGGAAGAATTTGACATGTGCTCCGGAGTGCAGGCAAGGGAGTTATAGTTCTGACTGGGGTGGGAGAACAGGGAAGGATTCATGGAGATGGTGGTATTTGAAGTCCATATTTGGAGTTGTTGGATTCAAATATTAATTTGGGGGTTGAAGTTCTCTACTCTCCTTCCCCCAACTCAAAGAAATTGTGACATTTTGATTTTTAAACCACTTGGCATGGTTGTTGAATTTCTGAATGGAGAATGTCTGCTAATTTTTTGTTTTTGTTTTTGTTGTCTCCTCCATTGCATAGTGTCAATAAGTGTTAAATTGAATTACTTTTAAGGCTTTGCTGTTGTTGTTAATTATCTGGGCTGCTCTATTTTGTTTCACATACACTATAGACTGGAAGACCCAGGTGGGTAGGTGCGATGCTCATTGTGGTTTTTTATTCCCAGAAACCAACCCATCGGAGGTGGGGACTCACTAAATGCTGGTTGAATGAGTCAGATCCTGGAACATGTTTTTTAGTTTATCTCCATTTTATACCTCTCCTTGTTCTGAACTATCTGGTGGCAAGCTGAAGACAGTTGAGCTTCTTAAGAAAACTGCACCTAAAAGCAATTTGTTGGTCACATTCTTTTAATTTTAGGTCTAGTATTGTTCCTTTTTCTTCCATTTGGTGAAGTGGTGTAATGCTTTAGCACATTTTAAATAAGATTACACAAGCTGCTGTTAGTTGGCATCAAGTGTCTTTTAATCTGGAGAGAAAATGTTACCTCCTTCATTTGCATAACAGAGTGTTTCTGGCACCATATTTCAGCGTGTCTTCTGGTTGCTCAGTTTTTCAAAACTTACTGGGTCTCTAATTACCCTCATTTAGTCGTCCAGGGCAGAAATTGCCACTTCAAGAAGAAAATTTTGTAATGAGCTAGAGGAAATGGTCTTGTCATTACTATTTTATACGCAACCTAAAAAAATCTATGTGGATTTTTACTTCATGAGAATGTGATGGTTTAATTGGAAAATGTTGTTAAAATGTCCTGCATTCCCTTCCCATCAGTCTATTGTTAATGCTTATATATCCAAGCTAGAGTCAGTTAAAATTGATGCCCTTTGCCAAAAATGCTTTTTTATTTTTTGTGCAGAACTTTGTGATGCTAGATCTATTTTTGTTTAATTAGGCCCTGGAAGAAATTGAAAGAGAGTTGTATTTAAATTTTCAGGCCATTAAAACCTCTAAAACTATCCTAGATGAAAGACACAAAAATTAACTTTAATATTTATTATATGAATTAAACCAATAGGGACAATATTTCCAGGAACTCTTATCTTTTTCCTTCAATAGACGAGTAGCTAAGATTAATAGGTTGAAAGCAGGTGTGTTAACTACTTTTTCTTGTTTTGTTATTAGGAGATAACTAAGAGGGAATAGAAACTCTCAGTCTTGTATTTTGGGGTCAGGTTATAAACTTTTTATAGCTCACTAATACAGTGGTACCTCGAGATACGAGTTTAATTCGTTCCATAACCTTGAGGCGTGGGAAACTATGAGACGCTCGAGTTGCGGTAAACTGGTGGGTCGTGTGCAGCCGGCCGATCCGCACGATTACTCCTATCTCAATGTTGCTCATATTTCAAAGCAAAAATCGCTCGCTCGACGGCTCGTATCTCAAAAATCTCGTATGTTAGGGCACTCGTATCTCGAGGTACCACTGTATAATAAAATGTTGATAAAATAATCATATTTTGCTCTCTGATAGAACAGTCCTCTAATTCCTACTTTTCTTGGGTTTCCTTTTAAAATTTTAATCTTGAAGACAAAATTATGTGCAAAAATACTAGCCTCATAAACAGAAAGTTCTTAAAACACCAGTTTTAGGGCTGTGGAATCAAGCTGGCTGGCTACTGGCCCAAGAGGAGCATGGTAAGAGGCATGTTTTGGGCACTGCCTGTGAATGACTTCCATCTTTTGAGATGCAAACCCCATTTGGACTGTGGGTTAGCTGAAGACTCTTATAGAAAAACTAGAGGCCCGGTGCACGAATTTGTGCATGGGTGGGGTCCCATGGGGTGGCCTGTGGGAATTGGGCTCAGCTTGCGCCCCCAGCCTCGCAGCCCCACAGCCTTGTCTGACACCCCCTGGTGCCACCCCCTTGCCTGCTCCACCATGCCACCTGCAGGGCGATTGGGTGGGGCCCTGGCTCCCTCATTGCCTGGGAGCCAGGTGGCGGCCCCAGTCTGCACAGTGATGGGGCCCCTGCTTGCATCCGCATTGGTCTGGTGCCACCCGCTCACTTACTCCCCCATTCCGCTCTCACCAGGCCCATCAGGACCAGCAGCACCTCCACTGCCACTTGCTGTTAGTGCCATGTTCCATGCCACCCCCTGGTGGTCAGCGCACATCAGAGTGAGCAGTCAAACTCCCCGTCTCCAGGTTGAACCACTGCCCGAGGGGATAATTTGCATATTAGGCTCTTATTATATAGGGGTAGACAGACTTAGTTGCATCAGATGAAGACGATGGGCAGAAAGAAGGGGAGATCTTCTCCTTGCTCAAGCACTAGTATTTCTCTTGTACATGTGATTTCCCAAATTGGATTGGCTATTGTGATGGAGAAGATTGTCAGCACTATGCAAATGAGAAGTGAAAGTGCATCTCATGCAGATAATTTCTATGTAGATAATTTGCCATAAAAATTTATATTGCAGTCCTTAAAACCTTCAGAGATTTAGTCTGTCTAGGGAAAGGTGATTTATATGGTATTAAAACACTTTTTATGTTCCAGTCCTTTAGATTTAATGTTTATTGCCTATAAAAATGAAATCTTCTTGTGGATATTTAAAAGTTTTGGTACTGTGTGAAATATATATTCAGGTTTGAATCTGACACGCTTTGGAGATGTAAATAAGTGGCAAATTCTTTGCTCTGAAGTTTGTGCTGCCATTGGGGCCTGTGGTTCTGCTTTGCACACTTAGGAGATTGCACAGGTACACGTCTTATCACCATGGTGATGTTGCCAGGTAGGAAAATGTCTTATGTGGGGATTATGTTTCTTTTTGTTTTAATTTAAATTAGCAAACAAATCTAGAAGTATTATAATTCCACAGGAAGTTATGCACGGTATGCCAGAATTTCTTTCGAATCTGTAGAGCTGCATAAATTACGGCCCAGGCTTTACAGAATGGAAGTGCTTTGGCAGTGCAGTATCAAGTGCAGAGCAGTTTTGGGACTTTTACAAGCCCTCAGATTCATAAGCAATGGTGTGCTTTAATGCCAGTTTTAAATAAAACTCTTATGGAGAAATCCAGTGGGGGCAGTACTGCTGGGGAGGGGAACCATTTAAACATTTTTGGGGCTCCTGAAGGATGGTTCTTGAGCTGATTGCCCTGAAGACAAGGACCTGGTTTGATTATGAAGTAAAACATAGCTTCTGAAAGTGTGCTTTGCTGGGCTGTCCTGTCTGATGCCATCTGGCTAGCCACCAGAGTGCAGGGATTATGGCCTTGCTGAACCTTATGACCCCAGCGCCCATCAGGTTGAGTCCTACTCAGCTTTCCAAATTGCTTAGGCACTGGGCATTTCAGAAATTATGTGGGAAATGTTTTTCCTGGAGGTTTGCAGGAAAAGGTAGAGCTAAGTCTGATTAGCAAGGCCATCCCACTATAGCCACAGAGGGAATTCCAACTGCACAGTCATTGGAAAATTGGGCCCACTAGTTGGGGTGAGCCTGCCTGGGGTAAGACACTGGTTGTAGAGACTTTGGTTGGGCTTTCAGGTTTGAATACTATTGGCAGTAGCGGAACTTGAGATTTTAAAATTGCTGTGATGGGGTGGAGAATATTCATCCATGGGTGGGGGTGTCAGTAAGCTCCAGGTTGCTCTATAGACGGGTTTGGCTCAGCCTCCAAGGGCAAAGGAACCTACATTCTTAAAGAACTCTAGGGATGATAGACTGAGAGAGCCATAGAAATTCTGGCCCCTCAAGGTGGAACTCAAGTAGCTTTTTGCAGTAATGGTGATAGTCAAAGCCTGACCTCTAAGAGATGTCACAATAACGAGGTTTCACAGAGAACCGGTCAAAAAGTGATGACTATTGGTTAACACTTATAATTGTGAAACTGGTGGCAGTATATAAGGGGACTGATTACTGATGACTCAGGCCACATTTTCTTGGATCACAAGTAAAATGAAGCAAGTTATATATCTCACGGAGGCAGACCACAATCCACAGCCTCCCGACTTTCAGTTTGCCTTAACCTACATAGGTGGCTTTCTGGGCCAGGCAGCTTAGTTTGTGATAGGTGAGGTTGGAGAAGGTGACCAGTGAGGAAGCAGGCGTAAAGATAACCAACAGACACCTGGGAACAACCTTGACTAGATGTGCATTTGTTGAGAGGTACACGTGTGTGTGCATGTATGCAGTGGCAGTCACTTCCATGAGTAGGGAGGGGTGAATCAACACCATAGTCAATTCTGTGTAAAAACAGCCGATGACCAGATTGCTAGCATTGCTTCCGACAGCTCTGTGTGCTCCTCAAAACGGAATCATGAGCTCACCAACTTGGGAACACTTCTTTGTCAGTGTGAACTATACTGTCTGCAAAGAATTCAAGCATGCAGACTTGTGGTGACAGTGTGTGAAGTAAGGCCAATTCCACAGCTACATCTCCTAATATTTTTGGTATAAAGCAGTTGTTAAAATTAATTCCAGTCTGAAACTTGATGGATTCTCAGTGATGGAATTAACAGGTTTTAAATAGGGGGGAGAGGGGGGACAGGGATGGAAGAGAGGAAGAGCTGGATTAAAAATAAATGTTTATGTTGGAAATTTGAAGCCTGCCCCTAATAAAGTGAATACAAAGTTTTGTTTCAGAAAATTTGTTTGCCTTTTTGTATTCACAGGAAAAGTGCATATTCATGCCAGAAATGTATAGACCACCCCCAACAATCTCTTAAGAGCAGTCAGTATTGTCCTTTTATGCCTCAGGCCATCTATCAGCTACATGCCCTCTGGTTCCTGGGCCTCTGAGCTGACTTCGATGGTCAGTAAGTCATGCCCCTACTACTACATATGAAGTGCAGTACACATAAGGGTCGCCTCCTTTCAGCCAGTACATACAGTGTGCGTCTTATTAGGCCTTCCTCTGTATTTATATCAGGTAAGTTATTTAGGACACCTATAGGTGTTTCATTTTGTTATTTAATGAGGTTTCAATCTACCTCTCTCCATCTCTGTTCTCATTGACAGCACAGAATTTTACATTGTTTGATATTAGACATTTGTGGTTTCATACCATTAGAAGGCTTCGCCACTTCTAGGTATGTTGGGTTAACATAGCAAGAAAAGAACCAGGGGCTCTTTATTAGGAATTTAGAGAATAACACCCAGAATGTAGCATGACCAGCCCACTATCATCCCCAAATCACAACAAGTTTAACTGCAGGAATTGAACATTGAGCAACCAGATTTATTTTAATATGTGTGCTTTTCAAGAAAAACTTATATTTCTGGATTCATTTAAGTAGTAATAGCTGGATTTTATCAGTAATTCCTCCCCCCCACCCCCAAATTCATACCCAGGTGTCACTATAATGCCAGTGCTATGAAATACACAGCTGTGAGATCCAGTAGCACACCCTGGGGGATCTGCCCCATCAGGCCGTTCTGGCAGCCAGTGGCCAGTTTAGGGATCCAGCAGGGTGAGGTCACTGGGCAGATGTACTGGGAGGGGAAAGCCCATTCCCCGCTTTCAACCACAAATGTCTTTTGATAACTAGTAAAATTGGCAAGCGGAATGATTGAAAACATGTGAGAGGTAACTGGATCTAAGTTTCAAGTAGTACATATTTGAAAAGTTTTCCCCAATGTGAAAGTTACTCTTTAAGAGCCTTAACATAATAAAAACAAGGAAATTCCATGTTATGGCTGCCACTCAGCCTTCCCATATTTATTCCAGTAGTCAGATTTGACAGGTCCAATGCTGATTGGTCTGGGACCCCAGCAAGCATTTAAAGCAGGGGGGAGTCAAGCAAAAGCTGACAACAGCTGGGATGGAGAAAGTCTCTACTGTTTTCAATGCCAGGCTTATAATTCCATTTTAGTATATCCTATTTTCTCTTCATGTGACTGCTTCCTGTATTTATTCACTGAAGTGGATTCAAGATGCTTTCAGAGACAAGTCTTGTTTCTCTCCTTTTTCTTTTTCTTTCTTTTTTAAATATATAGTTTTATTGTTTAAAGTATTACAAATAGTAGTACATATGTCTCCTTTTTTTTCCCCTATTAACCTCCCCCCAGCCTTCCCCACCCCCCAGCACACGCCCTCACCTCTCTCCCCCCCTTCCCCCCAATGCCCTGTATCCACTGGCTATGCCTACACACATGCACACAAGTCCTTCGGTTGATCTCTTACAGGCCCCCTCCCCCCAACCTCCCTTGCCTTCCCACTGCAGTATGACAGTCTGTTCACTGCTTCTTTGCCTCTGTATCTGTCTCCCTCCCCTCCTCCCCCCCCCTTCTTTTCTTTAAAAACATCTTGCCTCTGCAGGCTAGAAATAAACTTAAAAGAACAAAAAATGTTTGAGTCCCGATTTCAGTGTCCAGTAGTTATGAGTCCCAGTTTCAATGTCAAACAGTTCCTTATGTGTACACATCAGCAATGGTATCTGGATGGTGGACAAATGGTGGCAATGCAGGCCCGACCCTCTCTGGTCTGGTCCTAGGCATCCTGTAGCGAAACACGACTGCTGACTGCTCGCATGGCAAGGCGTCATCAGTGTCTTCCATCTCTGGACTGTTTCTCCTCTTGTTTTCGTGGTTGGAGCTCTCTCCTTTTTCTTGTTCTCATTGCAGATCTTACTGAGTGGTTACCTTGTCAGGTTGTTTAGGCTGGACCTCTCTTCCTTATCCTGTGGCTTTTTTACTGAAATGCTGAATTGCATGGCCTACTCTTGGCCTCTCCTCTCTCTAATTAATTCTTCCTGTGGCTGCCAGAATGATCTTTCTAAAGATCTGTGGTGATCGCCAGTAGCCTGGAGAGTCAACAACACATTGATTCAACACAGAGTCACCTGCACCTTCAAAGCTTTGATTAGATCTACTTGGAGTTTCTTAGTGACCCAATAAATAAGTAAGTTTGGCCTTGGAGACCCCACAGTCTTGCCTTTTTTCAAAGCAGAGTTGGCATCAGCAACCTGATGGAACCGCCACTACCCTGGTGAGGAGGAAAGAGAGAAGGGATACAGAAAAAGAGCTGGAGGATATGAAGACCAACTTCACCTGTTCCACAGCTAAGATATAGTCACAGAAGCTTAGAGAGGAAGGAACCCTAGAGTTCTTTCTCTCTGTGCCCTAAAGCCCACTTTCCCCAGGTCAACCCAAGCCTTTGCACTTTTGAGAGCATTCTTCTGTAGTGGAGGGAGCAGATTTAGGTGCAGAAAATAGCTTTCTAAATCTCACTTCATAAATGTGTGATATGGTCAGGTTGGCTTTATCTCTGAACCTATGTCCTCACTCATTGGTGGACACATTAACATTGTTATGGCAATTAATGACAAAAGTTGTAAAGCAGAAGTCGGTAAACTAGTTGCAGTTATTTTTATTACCTCTGCTGATTCAACTCCTGGAACTCTCCTTCCCCCACATGAAATTTCACCTATTCTTTAAGGCCATCTCTTCCTACCTTCCCTAGGAAGTCTTCCCTCACCTCACAACAGAAAGTCATCTCTCTTCCTCTCAACTTCCAGTAATCTTATAGTCGTATCTCTCCTGTAGCATCCTGCCTTACAGTCATCCAATTTTTTACCAAGTTGTAAGCTTTTTGAGCACCAGTGCACTTTGTTGGCCCTTTTATGCCCTGTATGGAACTGTTCCCCATAATAAGCCCAGGAGGAGGATCACACTGATGAGTTGACCCAGGACTGAGTGGTAGAGGAGCATTTGGGTTTCATAGCTGTAACCTGGAGTGAAGCCTTGGGTATCCTTTGGCCATAGATGCACATAGGTGCCAAACGTAGGCCATAGCTTTTCTTCTGAGAGTCTTTGGGATGCAAGTGAATTCTTCATGATCCCATTGGCCTCTATAATTTAAGTGTTCCCACTGTAGCTGAACTTTTGCTCTTGTAGTTTATTCAGTACTAGAGGCTTGGTGCACGAAATTTGTGTGGGGTCGGGCGGCGGGGGAGTGTCCCTCAGCCCAGCCTGTACCTTCTCTAATCTGGGACCCCTCGAGGGATCTCCGACTGCCTGTTTAGGCCCGATTGGGACTGCTGGCTCCAGGACTGCTGGCTCCCAACTGCTCACCTGCCTGCCTTCCTGATTGCCTCTATCTGCTTCTTGCTTGTCAGCCTGATCACCCCCTAACCACTCCCCTGCCATCCTGATTGATGCCTAACTGCTCCCCTGAGAGCCTGGTCACCCCAACTGCCCTTTCCTGCAGGCTTGATCACCCCCAACTGCCCTCCCTTGCAGGTCTGGTCCCTCCCAACTGCTCTCCCCTGCTAGCCTGATCACCCACAGCTGCCCTCCCTTGCAGGCCTGGTCCCTCCTAACTGCCCTCCCCTGCTGGCCATCTTGTGGTGGTCATCTTGTGTTTACATGGAGGCAGGATCTTGACCACATGCAGGAAGCCATCTTGTGTGTTGGAGTGATGGTCAATCTGCATATTACTCTTTTATTAGATAGGATAGAGGCCTGGTGCATGGTTGGAGGCCAGCGGGTTTGCCCTGAAGGGTGTCCCGGATCAGGGAGGGGGTTCCCTTGGGGCATGGGGCAGCCTGGGCAAGGGGCCTGTGGTGGTTTGCAGGCTGGCCACGCCCCCCGGCGACCCAAGCGGAGGCCCTGGTATCTGGGATTTATTTATCTTCTACAATTGAAACTTTGTAGCCTAAAGTGGAGCCAAGCCTCCTGCTTGCTCTGTTGCTGCAGCCATTTCTGTTGGGATTTATTTATCTTCTATAATTGAAACTTTGTAGCCTTAAGCAGAGGCGTAGGCGAGCCAGGGTATATGGAAAGCTTGGCTTCCTCCATTTCGAGCGGCAACCCTAGCCTCCTGCTCTCTCCAGCTCGGTGGCAGCTGCCATTTTTGTTGGGATTTATTTATCTTCTATAATTGAAACTTTGCAGCCTTGAGTGGAGGCCTGGGTCCGCCAGGGTGTGTGGAAAGCTTTGCGTCCTCTATTGCCGGGGAAACCCAGGCTTCCCTCCTGCTTGTTCAGTGGCTGCCGCCATCTTGATTGAAGTTAATTTGCATGCTCTCTTCTGATTAGCTGGTGGGTGTGGCTTGTGGGTATAGTGGAGTGATGCTTAATTTGCATATTACTATTTTATTAGATAGGATGATACAAGTTTATGGAAATACAGTAATATCCATTGAGCAGACACTTAAGGATGGGGATATAGCTAGGAGTAAACTAGTGAATCATTTTTTGTCTTAGCTTTTGTTGAAAATCTTGATGAAATAAATATATTGCTGTGCTTTTTTTACTAGGCATAATTGATTGTTTTTGATGATTGAAGATCTTGATTATCATTTCAGATCTATGGCAATAGTTTCTTTATATTTACCTTAGCTTGACAGAATCAAGTATTCGCTGGCATAGAGACAGTGCTGCTGCTTGTACAAACTGCCTGTGGCTTCCTGCCTGTGATGGAATGACATGGGCAGAGAAATAGCTGGCCATTGTAACCAAAGCTGTTTGGCCAGTGTTGCTTCCTGATTTCACAGAGGCAATGTCCCGGGGTCTAGGCCCCTGGCTAGTATTGCTGAGAGGATGATGGGGTGGGTAGGAGGTGTAGATCACACTCTTCTGGGAGCCGCCTTTTCCCCAAACCATATTAGAATTCTCTCCTCTTCCCTACCCTTCGAGAAGTCACAAGAGGACAAACAATAGAGTACCAAGAACGGAGGGTATAGAGAAATGTCATTCCTGGGCCAAACAGCTGACATCATTTTGCTGAGTTTGATAGAAAAAATCTCCTTGATATCTGTTTATTTAAGAAATACCATGTAGCGTTAGGGAAAAACAGGTGAGACAAACCTGAACTTGGAGCAGTCACAGAGAGATTAAGAATGCTTTGTAATTATCATTAATTTTCTGCCCCAAGAACTACCTCCCCACTTCCATGCCTTTCCCAGTGGGGCTCCAGGGACACCATGGAGTCAAAATCCGGATGAATGGGGGCCATCCATGCCAGAAGGGAAGCTTGGAGGGTGTTGGGAGCTAGCTATACTGGTGAGGGCGCTGGATGCAAATGAATATCTGAACCTCATTATATAGTTGGTAGCAGTTTGTTGTTACTGTGCTTGTCATTTGTGTTCTCACCCGTTAATATGAGTTTAGATAGCAATAGTTCTTCAGCTGGCTTTATAAAGTCTGAGTTAAAGAGCCCCTCCAATGATGTTTTAGAAAACCCCTTAGACAAGATGGAATGCAGCTATCAACTGGAGCCACCATTCCAGTGCCCATAGTGGGCAGGTTGGTAGCAGCATTTTCCAGGGCAACCCACGAAACAATCCCTTTTCCTCCTTGGTGTCCCTCACATCTAGTATAGCTAAAGGTGAAACTCTTTTGAGGGTTTAAGTGGACCCTTTAAAATCACATTTCTATTCTTGGCACCAGGAGCCCTCATGTAGTGTCACCTGTTGGCAACCAGCACCCAGGTTTCCTGATAGCGGCCAGCAACACTGGTGCCAGGAGAGAGTGAAGGAATCACAGGCGGCATTCACATTCCCTGCCATATGAGTGTCATTCTGCTGGGCCATCTGGCTGGCAGCAGCGCTCAGCCAATGGCAGGATGTTATAAACCATGCTCGTTGAACACCCAAAATCTTGAAAATTAACTGCAAAAATAAAATCAAACCTGGCTCAGAGATGGGGTCTCTAGGCCTGACATAAGCTCATTGTTTTTGATAGATGGTTGTTACTGGCTTTACTTTTTTCCCAGCACCTACTCAGCATATTTTGACTTTTACTTACAAATTCCAGTCAAAAACATTTGGAGAGCTTTTGGGAGTTTTTATTTGCTAATTAAAATGTGAGAAGGAAATGCAGCTACAGGTAGAGTTCTAGTGCAAGCCACAGCTGTGATTTAAAAAAAACCTGACAGTTTCAAAATGAAGTTATTAGCACTTCACCTGTAACTGTGATAGCTTTTAACTTTCATGATCTGTCTCTTAAGTGCCCCAACCCTCAGAGTGTACAAAAAGGGAGCTAAGTGAGGAAATTGGAGGATACCTTATCTTTGCAGAAGAAAAGAACTATTCCTGTGGAACTTTTTTTATTTTTTACTTATAAGAACTTATTCTTTATGTCATGCAGTTTTCCAAGAACCCTGTGAGCCAGGGTAGGTGATATATTTTATAAATGAGAAAATTGAGACTCAGGGCGTCTTGGTGACTTGCCCAAATTCCTGTAGCCAGGGTAGAGCTGGATCTTCCCAAACTTCTGCTGCCTGCTTTCTAGACTTCATTAATACCAGAAGAAACAGGGCTATCTGAAAAATCACCTAATATTGTGTCACAAGTCTACTACTTACAAAACAATTAGTAAAATATACTATGATCTTGACAAATTACAGTCAGTAGTTTGCCCACCAAGCCCAGTCCTATATTCCTAATAACACCAGCGTGTCTCTGTCTCAGCACAGGCCCTATTGGTTGGCCTGATTCGCAGCCCTGGCTGTGCTGGCAGATGTTTGTGGCTGGGATAGCCCAAACAGAGCGAAGGAGCTGCTGGGTGGTGGAGAGTTTTGCTGCCAAGCATTTTCCCAGAGAAGTGGAAGGGAACCTTTGCCAGAGTGGCTGGTGCCCTGACAAATTGATTCCTGCCAAACAATAGAAATAAATATTTTCAACTGACAGAAATTTTGGCTCCAAAAGTATTCAAATTAAAGGCTTATTTCTGAAACAAATACTTTAGGAGGAAAACATTTACCAGTGTAGATGAGATCAGAGTTATTCCTCTTGGCAGTGGCATAGTTATTTTTGTCATTAAAACACATTTTTTTGTACTCCCCACCCCCACCCCGAACATCTCCCCCTACTCTTTGCCTCATTTTTAGCCTCCAGTTTCCTGGGAAAAGTCAAGTGCATTAAACTGGAGTGAGGAAAAGAGGCGTTGGAGTGGTTTACTGCAAAGAGCCTCTGCTTCCACAGTGCTGGTTATCCAGATCTGGATTAGACTCCTGGCTCTACTCCTTCATGGAGTGTTTTGGGCAGAGCTGTTTAGCTACTTATCAGTTCCCTCAGTTTGTGAAATGGGGCAGCGGTGTCTGCTTTGTAACAGTTAATGCCACCCTCGGAACCTGAAGAGTCAATATAGACCAGCACTGTCCAGTAGAACTTCCTATGTTGGTGGATTGGTCTATATCTGCTCTATCAAATATAGTTGTCACTAGCCCTCAAAATGTGGCTATTGCAAAGGAGAAACTGAATTTAAATTTACATAACATATGTGGGGTGGCTACCATCTTGAAAAATGAATTCTCATTCATTCCCCTCATTTAATTAATTGGTCCCCAGTTCCAGTTAATTGGTTGACAGGTCAACCCAGGCCCACTAAAGATCTCTCAAGTCTCTCTCTTTCCCCATTCTTTATATATATATATATATATATATATATATATATATATATATATTATTGATTTTTACACAGAGGAAGGGAGAGGGATAGAAAGTCAGAAACATCGAAGAGAGAGAGACATCGATCAGCTGCCTCCTGCATGCCCCACACTGGAGATGTGCCCGCAACCAAGGTCCATGCCCCCGACCAGAATCGAACCTGGGACCTTTCAGTCCGCAGGCTGACGCTCTGTCCAGTGAGCCAAACCGGTCTCGGCTCTTTCCCCATTCTGAATGCAACTGTGGGGGTTAGGTGTACTGATTAATAATGCAGATTATTTTCAATAGAGGGAGTTACACATATGTTGATATATATGTAATTTGATATGTATGCTATTTTATTATATTGACAAAAATTTCAAAACTTCATATGTCAAATTATCTGAAGGTGTTAACATCATAGATATTGTTATACCTAAAAATCTTGAATTTCATGCCCTACCGGTGCCCCCCCCCCCCCAAAAAAAAAAGAGCATTTGCGGGAAGTTATAATTCATTACTTTAGTTTGAAGAAAAGTGCTGCTGAATACTTCGGGAAGCTTATGGTGAACATGCTTCATCTCAAGGTACATGTGAACACTGGTTTAAACGCTTTAAAAGTGATGATTTCGGTGTGAAAGACAAAGAACGTCCAGGTCAACCAAAAAAGTTTAAAGACCAACAATTACAAGCATTATTGGATGAAGATGTGTGTCAAACGCAAAAATAACTTGCAGAAAGATTAAACATTGCTCAGCAAATCATTTCTGACTGTTTACAAGCAATGGGAAAGATTTTAAAGGAAGGAAAATGGGTGCCACATCAACTGAACGAAAGACAAATGGAAAACTGAAAAGTCATCAGTAAAATGTTGTTTCAACAGCACAAAAGAAAATCTTTCTTGCATTGAATTGTGACTGGCGATGAAAAGTGGATTTATTTTGAGAATCTCAAATGCACAAAATCATGGGTTGATCCAGGTCAACCATCAACATTGACTGCAAGGCCAATTGCTTTGGAAAGAAGTCAATGCTCTGTGTTTGGTGGGATCAGGAAGGTGTGGTGTATTATGAGCTTCTAAAACCACGTGAAACCATTAATACTGATCGCTACTGACAACAAATAATCACTTTGATCATGAAATAACCAGAATGTGCCAGAAGACACGGCAAAGTAATTTTGCTTCATGATGACGCACCATCACATACTTCAAAACCAGTTAAAGACACGTTAAAAGATCTTGCCCGGGAATTATTCACCAGACCTTGCTCATTCAGATTACCACTTGTTCCGATCGATGGCACACGCACTTTCTGAGCAGCACTTCAAAACATACGAAGAAATGGAAAATTGGGTCTCTGAATGGTTTGCCTCAAAACAAGAAAAGTTCTATTGGGATGGTATCCACAAATTACCTGAAAGATGGGGGAAATGTGTAGCAATGGACATTACTTTGAATAAAGCACTTTTGATGTTTTTCTTGAAATTATTGTTTTATTTGATTACAAAATCGCATTATTAACTGGTACACCTGGTGTCTGTTCTCTCTGGCATCCATCTCCTGTCCTGCAGCCAGGGCAGTGGAGAAATTCCATTGAGGGAGACAAGAGAATTAATGTTTAAGCCACAGACAACTGTCCACCTAGCATCAACCTTCGTGGACATGTAAAAATTTTAACAAATTCCCATTTGGTTTTAAGATTTGTCTCATAATGTATACTAAGTATAAAAAGTGATAAACAGTTCTCGCTGGTTTGGCTCAGTGGATAGAGCATCAGCCTGCAGACTATAGGGTCCCAGGTTTGATTGCCAGTCAAGGGCACATACCTGGGTTTCGGGCTCGATCCCCAGTAGGGGCCGTGCAGGAGGCAGCCAATCATTGATTCTCATCATTGATGTTTCTCTCTCTCTCCTCCTCCTCTCCCTTCCTCTCTCAAGTCAACAAAAATAAAAAATTAAAAAAAAAAAGAATGAAAAACACCATGGAGTCAAGGGACCTATTATTCCTTGGGCATTTATTAGCAGATAAATCATGTATGTGCCTAACTGTGGTTTCTCATTTGTGACATGGGACTAGCAAAGGTCCTGTGGCCACTTTTCTCCCAAGTTCATTCCGAGGTTCATAGGATTGTTAGTACCAACAGGTCAGACCTCGGCAGTTTCTCCCTGGTCTCCAGTGTGGGTCCTGCAGGGGAAAGTGGAGGCTGTGGCCTGGGGCAATCACAATAGAAGCAAAAGACAAGGGATCCAGCCAATAGGCTCCCACTTCAATGCAGGAACAAGACAGAGAAGAAAGCAATAGAGAGCTCCAACAAATGAGGATAGCCAGACAACAAAGACCAACCCTCGGTGGGGGCTCATTGAAGGAGGTAGAGTCTTTTGGGCTCCTGAGAGAAGTACAAGATCAGAGAGGGGTGAGACACTCCTGCCATTTGGAGCTGTGCAGTGACTGAAAGGCTGTGGCTGGCAGGCAAATTTAGTTTTGTTTTGTGATCTAGGCAGAGCAGTAAAGAATGCAATTTAGGGAGCAGACATTTTTGTAGCTCAAAATTGGGCAGATGTCAACAATTTCATATGGTTCAATTAATATGTAAAGCAGAACTCTTTCATTAGGGTTAAAAGACGCCTTTTCCTCTTCCTGGGCTGTGTGTGCCTACTCTCAGTGACACCGGTCTCTATCCCCCCATACTCCATTATGCATCACCCAGACACGTCTCTCACATCTCCCTGTTGAAATGAGTCTGGCAAGTACTATGTGTAGTGCAGTGCTTGTTGGATACATCTGGCATTTTTGTCTTTGCATATTGGGTTTTCTACTGGGTAAAAAACAGTCAAAAGCAAAATCTTGGTTTATTGAAAGCTCTTTAATACTGAGAAATTCACGAAAAGGCTGTATGCAAACTTTGTGCTCATAGTTTTTGTTAGGCCAGGTTATTTTTATTCCATTTTATTTTCTGAGCATGCCTTTACTTGATCCAAAATCAAAATTATATTAAAAAATATACTAAGAAAGCTGCCCCCACCTCTGTCCCTTCCTATCTGCACCATCATCCAGTGATGCAGCCTTTAGCTGGAAAGGCCACAGGGAGCAAGTATATGTTGGAGTAATTGTTTCACTTGAATTTCCTAGATTGAAAATTAATGTCAAGCCATCCTTCAGAATCACGAAATATTGAGTGCATATTAGACTCACACCAGTTTAAGAGTTAAATGGATATGCGAAAATAATCTTTATTGGAGGTGAGGCCAGGTTGAGTAGCAAGAGGAAAATGAAACTACCTGTAACATCATCACTCATGGCACTAGCATTTGATCTTATCTAATCCTCATAACAGCTCTAGGAGTCATATATTTGTGTCCCCACTGTAGGTTAGGCTGCTGTACTGGTCACAGAGCTGACAGCTGGTGAGAGCCCATGTGCACACGGGTCTCTCTCTACATTGTCCTGTAACCGCGTGCACCTCCTTCCCCCCCCCCCTCCCCCGGCCCAGTTCCTGGTCCCAAACATTCCTTTCTCTAGGCTCCTGGGGAACAGGACCCACCTTCATGCTATAAATACAGCCACTATGCTCTGTGCCCTGTGAGATCCGGCCAGGAGGTTATGTGGTTGCGTTCCTATCATTTCACTCTAATTGCCAAGATAGGGGAAGATGGCTGGATGTGTTGTACAGATTTCAGCAAGGCTGAAACACACAGTGTTTCTGATTAAACCCCTGGATAACTAGAAACTTGAACTCTAGGCAGTCTCTTGATCACACACCCATGCTTTTGTTTCCTGAGTCAGAGAACCACAGGGAGTGATTAATCCAGAGAGCTCAGTTAAGCCAGCATTTACTGAGCACCTACTGTGTGTTGGGCTCTGTGCTGGCTCCCCAGGAACCTCACTTTCCCTGCTCTGGGAAAAGCACTCCTTCCCTGAATATCCCCTATTGGTATCTGCAGTTGGGGGCACAGAAATGAAGCAGAGGTGTCCCATCCAACAGGGGAAGAGCTTCAACAGTGAACCTCATGTATGCCCTGCTGCTCTCTGTTTTCCTAAAAGACCAGTTGAAATGGACTTTTCCTATTCCTATGTCTCTTTCCCCCATTCTTACAGTAGAGCTGTGATGAAAGTTATTTCCGAGGCTGCTTAGAGAGTTTACCCAGCTATTTCTCCTCTAGTATCCACAGGAGGCTGGATCTGTTCCTTTCCTTCAGACCCTAAGCACAGGATGTTTCCTCTGCCTGAAAGCCTTTCCTTTCTCTCTTCCATTAAACTGTTAGATTTCCAATCAAATACCACTTCCAAGGGCTCCTAAGCAGAGAGGATCCTCTCTTACCCATATACCTCTAATTCTTACAAAGTAGTACCATTCTATAACTTAACCCAGGATCCTTTGAGGATCAGTGAGAGGGGGTTGTGGGTCTCCTCCAGGTTCCCCTTCCCTCTTCCTCAGCCATTCTTGTCTTCATGAGCCACTTCTGCCAGCCTTTCCTCTTCCTCCTCAGCCCCCCAGAGCCTCCTGAACTGTTCCAGACTATTTTCTGCCATTCAGGACTTCAGTGCTTGGGTTAGTGCCTCACCCCCCCCCCTTTTTTTTTTCTGCACAGCCCTCTTTTTCCTACTGGAAACCTTGCCAGCCCCCAGAGTTCTTAAATGTGTCTCCTCTCTCCTTATAATGGATATTGGTGCCTCTGCCAGAGTATATCCCTGCCAGCCTGCAGACTCTTCTTCGAGGTGCTATTATTTTCATGAAGCTGCTTCTAATTTTCTCCCAAGGAGAAGCAATCTTTCCTCCTTTGAGCCCTTTAGCACTTTTTCTTGGGGACTTGTGTTATAGTATTTACTTTATTTTGCCTTTTTTTTTAAGCTTATTCTTTCATTTATCAAATGTTGACTATCCACCTGTGATGTGCCCCAGCTGCACATCAGGTGCTGAGAATCTCGTAGCGAGCAACACACAGGCCTTGCCAGAGCTTATAACCCACTGGCTGGATGTTAACCAGGCACCTCCCCACACAAATGCAGAATTGCAAACTAGGCTCTCTGCCAGAGGCACAGTTCAGGGAGTGGGGCACATACCTCCCAATCTCTTCTGGGCAGGTTAGAGGAGGATGAAAGGATAGGAGAAGGGGTATTTTGAGTGGAGATCAGGCATTTCCACTGGAGAGAGAAAGGAAAGGCTTTCAAGCAAAGGAAACCCTATGCTGAGGGTCTGAGGGAAAGGAGTAGACCCAGCCTTCTGCGGATACTAGACCAATGTGCCAATGAGGAGCTTGGGGGCCCTCAGTGGTCTCATCCCAAGTCCTCTGGGAAGCCACTGAACACTTTTGAGTAAGAATGACAAGCTCAGATTTGGGCTATGTCGTGGTATGTCCCCTTTCTTGCAGGGTATATGTGTATATCCAGTCACCTTTACAGTTGTGTGGTAATTTATGCCACACGAGGGAATGAAGAATGCCTTAATCTTGCATTAGACTGAACTCCTTAAAGCTCCCTGAACCTACTCCAATATCTCCTGCCTTTAGTGCTGTTTTTTTTTCCATTCAGTTTGCTTTTTCCCCTCCTTGCCTTCTGTTGAGATTCTCCTGGGCTGCATGCAGGGAGAATGGGAAGCTCACACTTCAGGGCAGGGTAGGTGGGTCTCTCCCTCTGTTCCATCTGTTCCATCTTCTTGTCCAGTAGTGTCCCTATTGGAGATCCATCTAATTCTGTAGAAACTACAGCTTCCTGAGTGGAAATGCTCACTGCTGGCTCACATGACTGACATCACATGACAACATAATTCAGAGTTTTGCATTACCTAGCCATAATTCAGAGTTTTTCATTACCTGATCCTGAATCAGTGTGTGAGTGGAAAAGTGAGAAGGATTAAGTATCTGAGAAAAACACTTGGGAAATACGGGGTCAGATTTGGTTCTCTATAAAGTAAGTGAAAACATGAACATAGACTTTGGGAATTCTGCAAGGTTCTCCTTTAAATAGAGATTATTGTCACATACCCATGAACTGAACACTGTCCTTCCTGTAGTACCATGTAGGAGTACCTTTCTGGGAATGAGGCGTTCCTACGTCCTTACCAGTCCTTCAAAACCTTTGTTGTCTTGTTATAGAGGGAAAAGAGATTTTAATATATAAATGTTTACTTTTTGGGAGTAGTCATTACATTTACATGCTCAAAATTAAAAATGTACAAATAGATAGACGGTGAAAGGACCCCCTCCCAGGCCCACACCTGTTCATTTTCCTCTCTAGGATAGCATCTTTTATTTGTGGAGTCTTCCAGAGAGATCCTGTGTTTAAGCACATTACATATGCGTGAGAATCTGTGTACTCACCGTGGCTGTCCTGATCACTACTTGGGACATGTCTGGGGAGTGGCTTTTACATTTCTAATTGAACATAGTTATTTTCACATTGGTACCAGCCTGTCTCCTAGCAGTCCCTGTTACTACTTCCATGCCCATGCAAGGCTGGCCTCTGCTTACTGATGGCACTTTGCTGTCATGTGCCCCTACTCCATCCCCACCCATACCCTGGAGGGGTCTGAATAGGTTCCTGGTTCTTCTGAGTCCTGTTCTGGGCCTATGACAGCACCTGTTCCCCAGGTATTATGCCATGTACTCAATGAGCCCACATAAAGAGGAGGAGAGGGTGATGGGGACTGAGCCAGTCTTGCCCACAGGTCCAAGGCAAGATGGATATCTTTCACAAAAACTTGAAGAGCTTTCTTGCTGGCAGTATGTTCTTTCTTTTCTACCTCTACTTCTGCTTTTGTTTGCCATCCTGGTCCCTCTGTCTTGTCACTCTTCCTTGCCTGCCTAGTTTCTTCTGCTGGACTGTGGGTACCTGGAGGTCAGTTCAGGGTCAGGTTCCAATTTCTTTGTGCAGCCCAGGTGCCTCCAACCTAATTGAGGATGCTGGTGGCAGAATGAAATGAGGCCTAAATCAAGTGCATGGCTCTGATAGAGCAGAAGAAGTTAACTTGATGGAGCACTTGACATGCATTATCGTAATTATCTCCAGAGAGGGAATGTTATTTGACCAAAACTACATAGGTTACAGCAGAGATGGAGCCTGGATCTCAAGCCAGGATTCTCCGAGGCCACAGCCTGAGGGTTATGAGATATTCTGTGTAGGGGGCTGGGATGGGTATAACAAGAAGGAGGCCGATGTTAGGTGGGCTTGGGCCCTTCACTCCTTTCTAGTCAGAGCAGCTCCCATTTGTCCAAATGATTCTGTTGCTGGATATGAAGTAGAAAAATGTCATGAGGACTACAGAAACACAGAAACTGGTTGGCATATTCCTTTTTGCACAAGTATTCTTTGTTTGCACTAATAAAGCCATTTAAAATTCTTATATAGGATTTGCTGTTTGATTAGTTTAGCAGGTAGATACTAAAGAAACAACAGATGAACTTTTTGGTTTAAAATTAGCGACTATAAAAAGACAATACTTGCATTGCTGATGCAGTTGGTCTGGTGATTTCTCTGTTAGCCCAGGTTGCTCAGGGACCAGGCCTCCTCCACAGGCCTGGCCTGGGGCCTAGGAAGAGAGAGTCTCACAAAAGTGGGACTTGTTTTATTTGGGAAATATTTTCTCGATAGTTTCTTTTAAACAGGCAGGTTTATGGTTGCTGTTTATTGTTTATGTTTAATCTTTAATCCTTGGCTGAAAGGCTGGGGTTCAGGCAGAAAGAAACCTAAAATGTTAGGAGCTTGATCCTTTTAGGATCAGTCAGAAATGGAGAAAAAGCATGCCAGAAATTATAATCCAGAGGAAAAAATGATTGCAGCCATCCACAGCTCTTTGGCAGTTTCATAGAGTCAGATGCACTGAACCCTTGGTCCCACAGCCAGAGATCTTTCCCTGACGTTGTCATCTCCTGACATTAGCCATCTCTTGGCCACTTAGAAAGCCCCACAGCTTCTCCAGGTGCCATCCTTGCAAAACCCTTTCCCAGGACTTTCTCCAGCTCTTTCAGCCTAGTTGGAAGGCCCTCTGTGTTCAGAGCCCGTGGATTTGCTCCCAACCCTGCCAGCTTCCCATCGCCTCCGTTCTGGGGCTGTCGGTGTTTCCAGCAGGAGAAGAGTTCTAAATAGTTTGAGGGGACAACCTCATCTGTCCTTCCGCTGGGAAGTCTGGCCGCCACCTCCTCATTCATAAGCCCCGAGATTGGCCAGTGTGCAGTGTGTTGAGGAAGAAACAGCTGCTGTCTTGACAAAGGATGTGCTTGCCTCACTTTTTGCATCCCCAGAGTGAGTCAGGAGGCCATTGCCGATCCTAGGCAGGTGGACTCGCAGACCATGAACTCATATATGGGGTGCATTATGTAAAATACGTTTCTATAATCATATGCATAGTTTTTAACATTAGCAGTACTTTAAAAAATTAAGATACATTGCCAGTTTTCCTATTAGGTAATCCATGCACATGGCACAATAGCCAAAAGATATACATTGAAGAGCAAGTTCCTCCTCCCTAGTGGCTCCTCAAAGCCAAGGACAGTTACAGTTGTCTCCTGTACCTTTCTGGAGATGGTTGAAACTTAGGTAAGCGTATGTAAGGAGACTCTCTTAAATAATGTTAGCATTGTTTTGCACATTGCTTTTTTCACTTAAATATATTTTGAAGATCACTCCATCTTATATAGTGCACATAGGACTGTATTTTTTTCTTTAACCATTGCAGAATAACTCTGAGTAGATTTGCCAGTCTGCTATTGTTGGATATTTAGGTTGGTTTGCAGTTTTTTTGTTTTTTTCTCTTTGCAAGTTTTTAAAGCCTATGGGGACTCTACACTTGTGTTCAGTGACTCAGGGGCTAAGGGCTCTGTATTTTAGGCCACCTCCCCTAAACACATTAAATTCCCTTGTTAATGTGTCATTGTATTTGACACTGAGTGTAGGCAGGCTAGATAGATAATAAAACAGTATTTGGCTTATATTCAATAACTTTCTCCTCCCTTTGTGTTGTCCCCACAGCCTGGGAAAGCCTTGGTGTCCTTTAGGAGGGTTCGGTGGTGTTATTTCAAGGAATTCAATCCAAGATTGTAAAGATTGCAAGGCTTAAATCTGACCAACCAAACTTGGGGAGATGACAGCAGCTGCCCCCACCCTCCACAATCTGTGAAATGTTCAGTCTTTTTCTCCTCGCTGTGCCAATCTGTTTTCCTGGTGGCGGGTGGCAGTATGGTATTTGGAGACCCCCATTGGTTTCTCATGTGGACCTGCATATGTCTGCACGGGTGGGGAAAGGAGTGTGGCAGGTCCCCCGCGGGGGGTGGGGGGCGGTGTCCCCAACTGCCAGCAGCAGGTTTCCTCAGGCTCTACGGCCCTGCAGCCCTGTTGTAACGGTGGATTTGCCTTTTATCAAGCGACCTGTCCCAGACTCAGTCTTTCTCAGTCTGGCTCTCTAATGTATCTGCCTGGAAGGCTTGCTGGGAACCTCGGGGATTAGAGGGTCTCACAGATCGTGTGCTCTTCCAAAGCACCCCACACCCAATCCCACTGTCTCCAAGCTCTTCCCTCTAGTGAGCCTGCAAGCATCCAGCATTGGGCCACAGAAGTCACCAAACACTGCTGATTTTGTGCCCTCTACCCCCCAGCTCTGGAAGTACGGTCCTCGTTGAAAGCAGTCAAGGGCTCTCTGTTTTTCTGTAAGTTTTCTGTATCCGTGTGTGATTGGAACGAAACATCAACTTTACTTTTTTTGTCATATTTCAATATTGGCTTCTTTCCTCCTCCTTGAAGTCTCTCTTTATAACTTCTGCTGCTGCTGCTTAAATATAGATGTCTAAGTCCTCCTTACCAGATTGTTTATATTTTTGAAGAGCCTTCTGCTTATCTGCGATTGCTCTCTCTTCTCTATCTCCATCCCCACGTTACCACATTGCTTTCAGTTGCTCTTTTTTTCTGCCTTCACTTCACTGGGATGTGTTTCAAATGTGGTCTATCAAAATGTGCAGTGTTTCCCTCTTTGCTGCAGTAGCTTTGACATCTGTTCTTGAATTCTAGCCCACGTTATTCTTTTGGACTTGTTTGCCCAAGATTTGCTGTAATGCCAGAATCACTAAAGGGAAGAGTGTGGTGTGGTATTCTCTCTCCCTCCAGTCCCCCTACCCCCCCTTTTAAACTGTCCAGTTTCCAAGTCGACAGCACACTGGATGTTTGTTCCAGCACTCTGTCATCTCGTCTGGCAGTGGCCCACCCGTAGTGGTACGAGTGAAGTGTTCACCAACAGGGCTTACAGACTACTTCAGTATTTCCACCAAAAAGGAAAGCAGGTGGAACTTCATGAGGTGGGTGGAGGGTAGGTGGAGAAACTCTCATCTGCTTCCTGGATGGCTCTGGATGGATTTTCATTTTTATTTTACTTGCCTTTCAGCCTTTGATGGGGTCCTTGCTCTGTTGTGCCTGCGCCTTAGGGGAATAGTCCAGATCATTAAGAAGCCGTTGGGACCACCACTTTAATCCTTAGCAGAATGTGCTAGTGTGTGTCTTTAAAATGGGCCTCTCGGTGGCTATGGGAACGTGTCCTTGAGCTCCTGCTGTCAACCAGGAACACCATTCTGGGCCCATCTGCTGTAGGCTTGTTTGAAACTGATCCTTTTGGTGGCTGTTCCCAGAATTGCTGAGGTCAGGGCACAGGTTCTCTGCTGCTTTGAGTATAGCAGAGCCCATATCCCTTAGCCTTTGACAGGTCCTCTTACAGAGAACCCAGTACTGGTGCTCCTCAGAGTCCCAGTACCAGTGAAATAGTTTGAGAATAACCAATAAGCCTCATTTCTGAATGTTTATGAGATATTGGAAATCATTAGTCTTGGAATTTACCTTATAAAGGTCCCTCTTGAAAACAAGTAACAGGTTAAATGATGTTTAGCCTGTAGTAAGCCCCACAATAAATATTTGTTGAATGAAAGCAATGAAGCATCATTACAAAAGATTCGGATCCACACTGTTGAAGGATAGCCAAACGGAATACCCTGATGTGAAGCGCAGAGCGAATCCAAAGGACCAAGCACAGGGATGTGAGAAGAAACACTTGTTAAGAACAGAAGAAGCGAGTGACTCCAGGGAGGGATGCCCTTTGGGCACTGGCCTGACTCTGCTTTTAGCAAAAAGAAAAAAAAGTATATATATGTACTATTACAGAAACAGTCATTTGGAGGTGGTGTCAATACACACATCAAAGCCAAGAGAGTTTGGTTTTCTCAAACTAACGCATGGGGCTGGATGGGAACCGTGTGATAGTGTCTCTTTCCCTGTCCACGGCCCCCAGCGTTGCCTCTGTCCAGGAGTTGACAGTCCCTGGAGCACCGGGGCTGTCCCCAGTGTTCTGGTCAAATGCAAATATGATTCCCTCTGGTATAAACTGCAATTACAATCTTGTCTTCCCTTTTTTTTTTTTTTTTTTTTTTGTCTCTCTTGACAGAGGGAACTCGATGCCACCGCAACAGTATTGGCAAACCGGCAAGATGAAAGCGAGCAGTCTAGAAAGCGGCTCATTGAGCAGAGCCGAGAGTTCAAGAAGAACACTCCAGAGGTGAGGCAGCATTCCGGCCAGGTCTCTTTGCAGGGGTCTCACTATCCTGTACATAACCAGAGGATATGTTGTAAGCATTTAATTTCTATCAGACAGACAGTCTGCCTTCTCTTGATTGCCCTCAGCCCTGTACTAACAGACTGCATGCTTCCACGAGGGCTGGAGAATGTGCGGGCATTGACAGGTTGTCTGAGCAAATTAAAAGCATGAACTAATTGCAGATGCAGACAATGCAGTCTTCGAGAATACGTGGCCAGGTCAGACCCTTGAGTCCATCCCGGCCTCTGGTCCCTGCCCTTCATGCCCACACTACCCCGAAGTCCATGGAGGATCACTGAGTGTGAGGCTGTAGATGGTGGAGGAGGACAGGCAGGGTATCTGAGGACTGCCCACATCTCAGGATGCATATGCCAATACTTCTTGTAAATCAGACATTTAGTCTGGTAAGGCCTTTTAAATGCCTCTGTTTCCTAAAATATGCTTTAAAGGGCACTGGAAATGTGCTCTTTCTGTGCTCGTGTGTGTGTGTGTGTGTGTGTGTGTGTGTGTGTGTGTGTGTGTGTTTGGAGGACAGTGTTTGGAGTAGTTAGGTCAGCAGTTTTGGCCCCATCTCCCAGGCCTCCAGATTCATCCTTGGAGGACAAAGGGACAGGCCTAGAAAAATAGCTGCATTCTGGGAGGGTGCCTTTAACTTTCACAATATATATACCTTATTGACAATATATAGAAATCCTGTAAAATGGTATGTGAATTGAATTTTTAAAAGTGGACCTGTTTTAAGAGTTCTAAGGAGATTGCTGTTTCAATGCGTGCTATTGTGAATCATTTGGGGAAACAATTAACCCTCTGTTTTCAGAATAAATATGTTGGGAGAAAACATAATAGCTCAGGGGAAAGAGAAAGGGCTCTAAGGGCAGACCTACCTGAAGGCTTTTAATTTGAGACCCACGATTTACCCTCTCCACCCCACCCTTCCCTGTGTGGATCTGCCATATTTTGACAGACCAAAAATACAGATCAGAGTAATTCATGAGGCTTGCTGCCCTCTGCAGTTTCGGGGGAGCCTCTATTCTCCATGTTCCATCTTGTCCCAAGTAAAGGAGCAAAGAAAGGAACTGAGGATAGGACCCTTCTGTTGCCTCCTCCTCTTGGGCTACTTCAAGGTAGGTCTTCCTAGAGAGTCTTGCAGTAGGTTTTCCCAAGCTCTCATCCTTGACTTTGTTTCCCCCACCAACCTCTGCCATGCCTGTCTCTCGAGCCACTCACAACACTGTTCCAGGAAGCAACTGTCATCTGCTGTCCTGTGTTCTTACTGCCCTTCTTTGGGGACTATATGTCCAGCAGTGACCGTCGAAAAAAGAAGATTAGACAACCTAAAGTAACCTAATCTGTCGTACGACAAGTACTGTGAGGGAGCAGAGAACTGGATTCTTGGGTGTTCCTCTGGACCCCGGATTCCTGTAAGCTGCCAGGGCCTGTTCCGGCGAGGAGGGGCGTGTTCCACCCGGCCACCTAGTGCTGCACTCAGTTGATAAATGTTGATTGTATTGAACTGGGCTGATTTCCTCCATTGATATCTAAATGGGCCTTGTTTTGCAGAAACTGGGGACCAGCTCACATGGTTTGTGTTGCAGTCCATGCCAGTTACTTGAAAAAACCTAACCTTAATCTACATTTTATCTCCTAATCCCAATACACAGAAGAGGCTCGGGAAGGAAGCAGCCTGATTGGTAAATGCCATTTGGAGCACTTTTTTTCAGGGAACAGTTTTAAACATTGTCTTCTGGTGGAGAAAAGGACCAAGAAACTCTTCTGTAAGAGGATGGAAATTGCCATCCCGTTTGTTTCTGGCCTCTGTTAGTTGGTTGAGGCTGGTACCTACTCGGGCTGCTTTCACTGCAGTAGGGAGAGTCTGGTTGCAGCACGAATTTCAGCAAGTGTAGAAGGGTGAAGTGTCCTGCCCCCACTGCTCCCCTTGCATTTTCCTATTCCAGATTCATCCTGGAAACCTGTATGGGGTCCCTGTGGGAACCCTGAGGCAAGACTGATAGAGATGACTGGCAAATTCACTTATGCCACCAACCAGAATCTTCTCTTTGAAAATTTGAAGCCACTGAAGGCCATGGTGAGAGTGGATAGCTGCAGCTGGGGTTCTCTGGCATATACAGAAGGAAGAGGGCATGTGGGAGGTGGACTGGTGGTAAATGTGGGAACTGTGGTGAGTATGGGGCCTGGGATCTAGAGGAGATATTGGATTGTCCCTTTGGGGTTTCAGACCAGAGGATCCCAACTTCTCTTCAACATTAGTCACTTCTGATTCTACTGCTAACAGATTATTAAACAAGGGAGGAAGCAGATTGCCACTTACTATAGAGGGAACGTGCTAGAAGGTGGACCTGTGAAAATGAAGGTTGTTTAGAATTTTGTTGGTTTGCTGGTAGGAAAGGTATCTTTTCATGTGGATACAGACTAGGATCCTCGTGTTTCACTTGGTTGGCCCAGCAAAGCCCAGGCCTTATTCCGGGGGCCACTGTGGCAGCCAGTGGTATTCTTGCTGGTGTTGCACCAAGTGTGTTGATGCTCAGTGAAAAAACTGGCATTCCTCTTTGTTCTGGGTAAGAAGGAAATGTCCTCCTAGGGTTTGTTGAATATCCAATAAATTCAATATGCAGGATTAAGCACTAGGGTGAAGGCAGAGGTAAGGTTGTCTCTCTACAGGGAATTTGTATTTTCTTAGGCTGGCCCTGACCAAAGGCAACTAGGAAACCTCAAGTCCAGAGGGACAGGTGGGCTCTAACAGGAGGCTTCGGGAAAGGCAGGTGGAGTTTGACAGGCTGGATCACTCTTCCAGGACAAGCCCCAGGAACAGAAACAGGCAGGTGCTGGGGTGGCCAGGGCCTTGAATATCTTTTCTCTAGAATTCTTTCTTTTTTTTTTAAGTTTCAGCTTTATGTCATTTGATTAATACCTTTACAGTCAGTTGATATTATTGCTTATGTCTTTTTACCTTCAGAATTGTAGTTAATTTAAAGGAGGTTGCAATGACTCTGCTAATAAAGTTTTATGCATTTCTTTGATTCCAAAAATGAGTTCCTTTCAAAGAAAAACATTTTTAATTTTGTAACTAAACATTCATTTTCTACTGAATTAATATTTGGGAGTTGAACATAAAAGACTGGGGTGGGGGGCGTTATTTCCAGGTTGTGTAGCTTTCCATATTATTTTTGCAGGTGACTTATTGGCTGTTGCCATTGGGAAAATTACTTAACCTCCCCAAAGTCTCAGTTTCATCATCTATAAAAAGTGTAATGACAGGGCCCAGCTCACAGGATTGATAGGTGTGTATGTGTGGAGGCTCTGCACAAACCTGGCACCTGGCGTCCAGTCTGTGTCTATTACTAGTATTAACTTAGAATGAATACCTTGGAATGGATGAGGTGCAGCTGATTTCTGCTCCTCAAAGCTAGTTCAGGAAACTTTAAAAAACACACAACAAATACAGGTAATTTCAGCCCAAAGTGTTCCAAAAGCTGGTTTGTGATAACAGTTGATCATTTTACAAGGTACTTTTTGAACATCCTCCATGTGCCAGATGGTTTGGCCCTGGGGGTAAAATCCTGTCCCCTTTCTTACAAAGCTTATCTTCCTACCTTGCATGTAGAACATCCTGACACCGCATATTCAGTACTAGGATAGTGTAACTGTAACCTCCTGCATATAGACTTTCACCCAGAAACACTCACATATCCATGGTGGGAAGGATCGAAGCCACAAGCACCTCAGCAACTCTTACTGTAGGTAGACAGAGCTTCCTTTTAAGCCTTGCTTCTCAACCTTTGCAATATTGGTGAATGTTAAGGACTCACTCCCCTGAGAAAAGCATGTATTTCCCTCTGGACCACTGACTTAGAGAACAGCTCTGGGCACACATGAGCAGTCTGAGCATGCCACTCTGGGAACATCTTGTGTGGCTTCTCCTTCACCCTCCTCCTAGTTGTGCTTAGGATAGGAGGAATAAAGGAAGGTGTAGGGGCTGTGTGAGGGATCACTGCGAAGGCCCTGACCTCTGGGCAGAGGCCACTGTGCTCCAGCCTCTAAGCTGGACACTAAGGTAGTGGAACCGGGCCATCTCTGGTTGGATGGGCAGCAGGCACAGACACCTCTGAGTTTGATGAAGCTTTGCTCCTACCTGAGACTGGTGAAGGGCAAGGCCAGCCAGGTGGCAGTGTGTGCAGGGGAGGGGGAAGCAGTAGCTGTCTCAAGGCCTAGTGGTGTTAGAACTGTGTGCAGTGTAGGCCAACCCTCTTGCCTTCTGCTTTTCTGTTGCTTTGATCAGAGATCTGAGGCACAGGCGAGCCAGGATTACCTTTGATGTCTCAAATGGCATCTGTATTGATAAAGTTGACTGCAGATTGGATCAGTGTCGACATAGAAGCATGTAGGTGCCACCACCTAGAAACCCCCAGGGCACTGGGCCAATTTCTCACTTCTGGAAACTGAGTTATTTTCTATTCGGGACAGCTCTAGAGTTTCATAATTCTGCTTAGGAATTACTTCTTTCTTGCTTTTCCACTTGGTTAATTTTTATATCCCTTCTCTCCCCCCTCTCCCCCCCCCCCCCGAGTAAAGTTTGACTTGAGGTTGCCATAGCTACTGCTCAGTGAAGCTGAGACTTGAACCCAGGCAGTATGGGCCCAGAGTCAATTTTCTTAACTGTGGAGCTGTGTTGCCCGCCAATAGGCTCAGAAGCTGGAGCAAACACAGCTCTGTGCAGTGCAGGCCCTAAGTTGAGGACACAGGATATCAGCTCACCGGCCTTTGCTCTTAGAATGAGATGCTTGGTTATCAGAAGAGAAGTCTTCCGTGTTGGACTTAATTCCAGAAAGAGCACAGGGATGCTTTTTGTTTTATTACAATACTTTTCAGTAAGGGCAGAACCATCCTTTATGAGGGTGAGAGGAGACCCGCAGGCCCGAGATGCAGTGATTTTTATTATAATCCATGCTCAGGGTTGGTTTTTGTGCTGTCATTGTGTCCAGCTCCTACCCTATCATGTGTCTTAGCTCTCTCTCTCTCTCTCTCTCTCTCTCTCTCTGACTTTGTAAGGTTCATTTATATTTCCTGTAGAAGGGGCCACATCTCTTCTGTGAGATTTAAAAGTGAGCTTCAATTCCAGAACTCTCATTGGTCAATTTCCCTCTGATGTATTTTTGTCTAAACATCTCTTCTCTAGAGTGTTAATCCTCATGACACCTGGTCTACCAAGCTTACATTCCAGATCTGTTCTCTACGTCTGTCCTGTCCAGTGCATATGGCTTCTTTCCATGTCACCATTTCTTGCTTCTGTTGTCAACAGCAGAGCAATCTTCAGCCCTGACCTTTTGGGACACAGTTCCCCAGGATCAGCACTAGGACTAACCACCCCTTCCTCAATCGCTGTTCCCACCAAGGCAAATGGCTCTGGGCTTGACCCCAGCTGCAGCCTCACAGCCCTGCCTCTTGATCTGGTCAGCATGCCTAACTGTGACAGGGAATGTTCTTTTTACTGCTGACATAACTGCCTGTTCACTGGCGTTCATTTTCTGAGTGCCAGAATCTTAATTTGCCCTTTCTGTCTCAGGTTAGAGTGTTTTCTGAGTTTTACATTCTTGGGAAACTGTTGTAAAAAATCAGGAGTCACCTTCAGCTATGACTTGGAAAGCAATCTTGCACCATCATTGAAATGAACTTGATTAGTGGATTCTTTCAGGACTCTGGCAGGGGTGTGTGTGTGTGTGTGTGTGTGTGTGTGTGTGTGTGTGTGGCAGGAGTCAGGGGGGTGGGAGGGAGAGGGGGAGGCAGTGAATGTCTTTAGGAGAGCCACAGTCATCTTTTCCCTGATGAGGATGGATATGAAATCAAATGCTCAAACACGGTACCTTCACACATAAGTCACCTGCTCCCTTTTTGCTGATGTGAGGAAGACAAAAGGATGGAAAGATGCTGCACAGTTCAACTCCTTTTTCACTCCCTGTAAGAAAAGGAGTCAGCAGGCTGGGGGAGGACAGGGGATGGGGCAGTAATATATAGTTGTGGCCCAGGCCCAAATACATTTAGTCACTGCCTCTACAGCCTTTATATAGACACTGCAGGGAGTGACTCAGCCTGGAAAAAGAGAGTCACTTAAAAATAAAGTTGCGACTCAAATGGACACGTCCTGCACAGGCTGCCTTGAGAAATTGTGGCTGGAGCTTGGTTAGAAGCCTGGGGGGTGTCTTTGCTCTGCAAGACCCAGCTGGGGTCCCCCGTGAGTCAGGTAGCTAAGGAGGATTACAGGAGCTTTCTAAACTCTAAAACAGCATTCAGACGTTCTAGCTGTGATGGGACACGGTTGTGTGTAGGGTAGCAACTGAACTCTAACTTTAATCTTGTTTTAAACAAATTGATGGCTCTGGAAGCCAGTATGGCTCTCCAGTTTACCACTCAACTTTTGTTTTTGCTTCCATGCTCATAGGAATCTAAAATCAGTGAACAAGAAAGACACCAGCATTATGTTTATTACATCTCATTGGACACTCAAATGGATTCATTGAAGCCCATAAGCACTGATTTGACAAATCTGACTTTTAAAGAGGAAAACAGACAAACATGGACCTTTTAGGAAGGGCAGTGATGGGAGGGCCTACAAGCTAAGAAGATCAGGGGCACAAATTGCTCATGTTGAAGGTCCAGGAATCTAACCACAGCTCTGTAGCCAAATCTGCAGCTCTGGTACAGTTCCTTTCTTCTATTTGTAAAGGGTAAGAGCTGTGCCTCCATTGCGTTTTCATTTAGCTGTGGACCTCCATGGACACTTTATGGTGATTGTAGAATGAAAGGTCCTGTCAAATCTACAGCATGCATTTAGAAATCTTTCCTTTACAAAACAGAGGTGTTAAAAATGTTAATTACATCACTGTACAATTGGTTTCTCAAATAGGCAGATAATAAAGCTTTAACATAAATTTTATTTTATTTTATTTTTTAATATATTTTATGGATTTTTTTACAGAGGGGAAAGGAGAGGGATAGAGAGTTAGAAACACTGATGAGAGAGAAACATCGATCAGCTGCCTCCTGCACACCCTCCACCGGGGATGTGCCAGCAACCAAGTTACATGCCCTTGACCAGAATCGAACCTGGGACCCTTCAGTCCGCAGGCTGATGCTCTATCCACTGAGTTAAACAGGTTTCAGCATAAATTTTATTTTTTTCTACAGAATTAAATAAGAATTCAAGAAATGCCTCCTTTTTTTTTTCTTTTAGCAATTCTTTAAAAGGTTAAATACAGAGTTACCTTACGACCTTTCAAGTGGACATATATACCATGTCCACTCCTAGGTATATATCCAAAAGAACTGAAAACATGTTCACACAAAAAACTTGTATGTGAATGTTCATGACAGCATTATTCAAGATAACCACAAAGTAGAAGCAACCCAATTGGCCATCAATGGATGAATTGATAAAATGTGGTCTGTCCATACAATGAAATATTATTATTCAGCAATAAAAAGAAATGAAGCTGATAGGTGCTACAACAAGGATAAACTTTGAAAATAATATGCCAAGTGAAAGAAGCCAGACACAAAAAGACCACATATTATGTGATTTCATCTGTATGAACTCTCTAGTTCTATAGAGACAGAAAGTAGACTAGTATCTGGGTTGCTAGGGGCTGGGGCTAATGCTTTGGGGGTTCCTTTTGAGGATAATGAAAATGTCCTGGATGAAAATGTCCTGGATTTAGTAAGTGATGATAGTAGCACAAATGTCTGTCTTTTTTTTTTGGCGGCGGGGGGGGGGGGGGAATCCCTACATAGATTTTTTTTATGCAGTTGTGCTCTTAGACTGAAGAAAATCATAAAAGTATCATGTGAATTTTCATTTTGGCAGTAGCAACTTAGTGTTAAAAAGGCTACTCTGGTATTTGGCAAAATTATAAAGCCCAAATAATCAACTTGTATGTTAATCATTCTAGAATTATCCACCGTTAAGTTATAATAAGATTTTAACTAGCAAAAGTTTAAAAATTAAAAGTGAACTTTTAACTGTTACCAATTAAACTCTTTAAACCAACCCAGGAGATGGCTTTCTTGTTTCTTTTGGGTTCCTAGGAGAGAAAACCTGCCTCTAGTGTGATAGTGAATATAACTTTAACCCTCATTGAGCCTCAAGTCAGTAAGAGCTGGCCATATTATTCCCTCACATTCCAGAGACCCTGCAGCATGCTCTGAGGCATCATGGAGGCCTGTAGAGCGGAGGAGCTTACTCGGTTTTGGGCAGACTGAATCAAGTCCCAGTATCTTCCTGGTTCACTAGCATTGGGACAGAGACTTAACCTCAGTGCTGTTACCTGCTAAACTGTATTCCACCTACTTCAGGAGGTCATGATCAGGAGTGGATGAGATTCCTGGAAGGTAAATGTACAGTTCAGAACCAGGAGTGGAGTGGAGAGCTAGTAAGTGGTGACATGGATATTTGGGCTGAGTGACCTTGAGGGAGGTCACTAAACATTCTGAGAGTTGGACCCTAAAAATAAAAATAAGCAGAACCAAAAATGAATGTCCCAGCAACTAGGCAGGAAATGAATTCATATACACAGAGGGTATAATAGGTGCTCAATAAACACTTTTCTGCTCTGTTTTCTCCTCTTTCTGTTCCCTTCCATCAACAAGTAGTTCTGTATCCGTCCAGGGGCAATGGGCAATTTGAGGTGCTGAGATACATCAGGCACTGAGAGAGAAGCTTACAGTTTTCAAAGAGGGGCAGGCAGGCAGTGACTAAACAATTGACATGTAAGATAATTTCAGGTGGTGATAAGAATTAAAGCAAGACAATATGGCAGTGAGTGAGTATGGATGGGTGGAGGTTCTTCAGGAAGTTAAGGGAAGTTTTTTGAATCAAAAAATGGAATTTAACTGAGGTCCCTAAATGCCTTTCCGGTAAAGGCCTCCTTTATCTTTGTTTGCTCTCATCACCTAATAACTTTCAGGCATCAGATCCAGTCCCTCTACTTTCTAAGATCAGGGACACTGTTTAATTTGGACATTAGAAAGTTAAGGAACATTTGAGTTAGAGGAAGACCTTACTGAAAAGTGAATTCTTAGGCAACCAGTGAAGAGTTACTCTCTCAACTTCTGTGTCCAGTGACTGAGAGAGAACTGTGTGTGGAGCCCTGACTTAGGGGCAGCAGGGTGGCCTCTTGAGCCACAGCCACACTTTCTGTGAGTGCTGAAAGGCAGTCTATCCAAACTCGCTGAAATGTCGACACAGGACCGACATTCCCTTTCCTTCCTGAGCCCATGTGTTGCTTCCTTCATGTGTCTAGCAGCTTTTAAAGGGCTATTTTAAGTATAACAGACAAAGTATTTGAGAGTTTAATAACTGTCCAAAGGAAAAGACTGTAATTAGATTGGTGTGGTATGTAAGTTTAGTTGAGACCATGTTGAGTTGTATAATCTCTTGGAGCCTCCATTTTCTCACCCAGTAAATGGGAGTGATGACAACTATTTTGGAGTTATTGTCACTCTGACAAAATGCTATAGAATATCCAGAATAACCATGGTGAATAATAGAAGCTCAGTAAATGGCATGTTATATTATGTTATTAATATTTAATCTTTTGAAAGAAGAAATTGTACTATTCATGAATGAATTTTAAAGTTAAAAATGAACACTAAAATTTTAAAAATACTCTTAAAGCATAGAGAAGACCAGTAGGTCTATAAACTATAAACCTAGTTTCTACTGCAGAATTGAATAGTCAGTAAAATAAAAATGTGTTCCTTCCATTGCTTAGATGGTCATTTCTCTCCCTTTGCATTAGCTTTACTGTTTGTAGAGTGGAAATATTTGCCATTGGACTGTCTTTGGAAGCTGTTCTTTGAGAGTAGCCAAATAACTTTATCTTTCTGGTCAGTAACCTCATCTTCCATGCATTTTGAATGGAGAATGCCATGCTATGTAGGATGTAATAACAATTTGGATGCGGAAAGGATCTCACAGCCTCGTCTCAATAAATATCCTTGTAGGGCATAATGGCTAAATGTGAAAGCCATAAAATTTGGTTGAAATCATGGTGAACTGTTATTTATTAATATTTATTGAGTACTTACTAAGAGCCAAACATTAGGCTAAATGCCTCACAAACATTTCAGTGCCCCTTGCAGTTACCCTGGGAAGTGGGTGTCATTAGTGTCACATTAGAGGGTTAGCCACCTGCCCATCAGGCAGACTGGCTCCCATGAACCAGGCCATGACCACTGAACCAAACTGCCTCCTTTTAGCTTCTGGAAGTCAATTTCCATTCATTTAATTATAAGGGTTTCTCTTCTTTTAGTTTATAAAAATGATTTTTAGTATTGCTTTGAAGTGACATACATTTAAAGGATTTTGTGTGTTGGGAGGGGGAGTGCATTTAGTGGGAGTATACCTAGGGAGGAGCAATTAGGCTAACTTCTAACATTTACTTGGGAATTATTATAAGCCAAAGCACAGAAAGATCTTCCCTTTAATTTTGAGATTATGTTAGTTAAGAAAGAGACTATGGAATGATAAGTGCCACCAATCCTGAGATTTGTTGGCTTAGATTTTTCTTTCTTTGGCCAGGGACCTGTGAGTGGGGTTAATCATTGAATATTGATTATTGATTAATGTTGGTTATTGGTTTTAACTTGCAAATATGAGTTGCATAAAAAGTAAGTTTACAAGGAGCGTTATATGTCTGCCATGCAGAGTATAATAATTTTGTTTGTGGCCCAGTATTTTAACAGGAAGATATATACCTGGTATAGTTGATAAAATTAAAAGAGTGTTGTATTGAGAATCTGGACACTTGGATTTCTGCTCCTGGCTCTGCCACTGACTGAATTTGAGATCTGAGCAAGCCAGGTGCCACTGTTGTTTGAGAAAGGAGGTGGTGATGCAGTATGTGTGGCTGAGAATTGAGGGCTATGAAGTTTGGCCCTCTCCCTCCTCAAGCTTTCTCAGGTTCATCCTCCCCATTGGCCAAGATGTAGGTGTTGCCCTTTCTTCTTAGTAGGCCTCACCTAATTTACCTCTTGGGGTTTTTCTATTCAGAATTCATTATACGTACAGCAAGCAGTTATGGTGATACCATTGTGTGTGAAACAGGGTCACTTGTGTTGAGGGCTCTGGTCACTGCAGGAACACAGGAATAACAACAGCTGATACTTACTAAGTACTGTGTGCCCTGAATGAAATAGGTAAAGTATTTTTCTCCATTTTAAAGAAAAGGAAACTGAGGCCAGAGAGGAGAGAGAGTCCCCTAGGATGTTACAGCCAATGACCAGTGGCACTGGCTGGAGGTTTAAAATCCAGGCCAATCAGCTGCAGGTCTGTGCCAGAGTGACTCTATGAGGAATACTAACAGTTCTGGCGGCCTGCTTCTGCCCCAGAGGGGTCCGGCCACATGCAGACACCCTCCCTGCCTGTCTCCCCAGCAGATAGAATTTCCCATGCATTCAGGGGAGAGAACAGTCTGAATTACTTCTCCAGGGAACAATTTACATCCTGGGCAACTTTCAGCTACAGGACTTCATCTTGGTGTTTCCCTGTTTTACATTGGAAAGGTCACCATTTTAATTCAGAAAGCTAATTGGGGCCCCAACTTGACCCCATATTTATTTATTTACTGACTCTATACTGGGGACACTTTAAAGAGGGCTGGCTGCAAAGAGGTCTGTGATCAAGTATCCTGAGATTAGACAGTTGACAACAGTTCAGCTTTTCCCAGGGTCTCTGCCTTGTGGGGGTGGATGCAACCTCAGTGCCTGGTACCTCCCACACTGCCTTCTCTGTTGTGCCATTAGAACATTGCATTTGTAAAGTAAGGGATACATACCTTTTAGCCCTGAGAAAGATTTGCATCAGTCAGATCCTGTTCTTAACCTAGGGAGCAGCTCAGGCAGAAAGACTCAGAAGGTTCAGCTACCTCTGCCTCTCCTGCACCCCACTCAAGCCTCACTCAGGATTTTTACCTGTAGTAGTTCTTTTATACAGGAAGCATGAAACTGGAGTTAATTTTTTTTAATATGAAATAATTTCCAGCATTCTGGAAAATATAGAAAGCAAAACAAAGGCTTTCCTGTCCTTCATGAGGATTAGGTAGATGTTTACATTTTGCCCATTTGCTTCTGATGCTTCTTTTTTCAAATAGAAATAAAAGATTACAGTGAAAACCCCATTTTCATGTCTCCCTCCCCCTTCCATTCTTCCTCAAATATGAACCCCATTCTAAAACTGATACTTTATTTCCATGTGCTATTTTGCACTCATTACAATGTATATACCCTCATAAACAATAGATATTATCTTAGATATACATGTATTTTACTATTTATATAAATGGGTTTATGCAAAGGTATATGTATGTATATGCAAAGGGATATTTATGTATATATCCCTTGACACTTTGTCTTTTTCACCTAGTATTACCTTTTAGAGATGTAGCTGAGTGTGTACATGCATCTAGTTTATTCTTTTAAGTTGGTACACACTATTCCGCTGTGGCACGAACTACAGAAGATGTATCCATTGCCCTGTTAAGATGGCAAGTGGGCTTTTGATTGTTGACATTTTATTAATACCCGTGTCCTAGGGAGTGAGCTTAAGAGTTCCTTGGGGTGGACACCCAGAGGTACAGTCTCTGGTCACAGCTGCACCAGATAGTTGCTCTCCAGGGTAGTGGCATGCTGTTATCCCCACACTGGCCAGCTCCCGCTGCCTATTCTGGCATCTAATGTGGGTGAAGATACCTTTTGTACAAAGAATAGCCTATACAGTTTCCTTTGTTATGTCTTAACTATTCATATTTTTGCCCATTTTTTTTTACTGGACTGTTTTGCTGTTTTTCTTGTAGGAAATTTCAATATTCAGAATCTGGGTCCTTTGTGCAAGTGTACTTTGCTGATGTCGCCTCCCTGACCTATCCTTTCACTATGTTTATGGGGCAATTGTTATCTGGAAAACTTTAATTATTCCAATTTTTGATATAACGTTTATGTTTTAAGTTTAATCTTATCTCAGAAATCGTCCCTATGCTGACGTCACAAAGACAGTCTCTTGTGTTTTCTTGCTGTAGTTTTTTGGTTTTGCTTTTCACTTTAGGCCTGTAACACTTTTGTGTGGGTGATGAGGACCCAATTTATGTTTGTCCATCGAGAGCTTTCATCCCCAAACCATTACCATCCAGCCCACCTTTCCCTCAGTGAGTTGCCTTCAGTATCTCTGTCAGGTGCGATGCCCCCTTCTAAGCTCCTGGCCCATCCTTGTTGTCTGCTTGTGTGTTCCTGCACCAACCCTATACTGTTCTAGTGCTGATTACTGTGCAATTACCACAGTTATTTTCATAGTAATCCTAAGTTTTGATTTCTGGTAGGGGAAGGCCCCCACCCTCATTGCTCTTCAAAATTATCTAGACTATTCTTTCATATGTCTTTTAGAATCATTTATTTGGTTCCATTTTTAAAATTCTGCTGGGGTTTTATTGGAATTTCATTGAATTTGTAGGTTAATGTGGAGAGACTTTATAAAGTGTTTAGAGTTTTGATGGAGTTATTTTAGATCTTATTCTTGGATGAATTTCATTCCATGTGTGACTCCAGGGATCCATGAAAACTATATACTCTTACTTACTCTAGTTCACTGTGTGGATACAAAATAGTCAAAATTGAAGGATTGATCATTGTAGTCTGGAGCCAGGCATAAAAATAAACCCCACTCTGTTATCATAGGTGGCTGTGATTAAGATCAGGGGAAAGGTCAGCTGTGGGCCTCCTAACATTGACAGTTTCCTTCAGAAGATTAAGTGGTTCTTCATTTTTGGCCCAGGTCATCAGTAGCTTAAAGCCATTACTGTCTATTGGCTGTTTGGTTTGTCTGAAATATGGGGCTGGTCTCAGCCTATTTCCCTGGGGTCAGGTGTGTTCACATAATCAAAGTGCCAGCAACTCATATCGTGTGTGTGTGTGTGTGTGTGTGTGTGTGTGTGTGTACACAAATTAGCTTTTGGGGGAAGAATGCATTGCCAAAATTTAGAAGTGTTCTTTTGTACCTTTGCATTTTAAAATGTGTGTTCTTTCCTATTAGATTAGAGTGTTTTCAAGCTTATTTTTGAGATAGGCTTGTTCAGCCACACACACACTTCCATGTGCTTTCAAAAAATGACCATTTATGAAGTTGTCTACCATTGGCTAAATGAGGAAAAAGAAAGATTCATTTTCTGTCGATTTGTGTTCAGGGATTTTCTGCAGCCCAGTACAGTTCTCATGACTATTTAGAGAAGGGTGATAGCTTCTCTGTTTCCTTTAATTAAAAGTTGACAACAAGGAAATGTTTATTTTTTTTGTTAATGTATAAACAACCCATGAAAAGTATTTCGTATATATTTAAATGATTACTTTGCCAAGATAAAGAAAAAAATACTGGTTCCAACAACAATACCCCACCTACCCCATCCCACCTCCAAATAAAATGACCCGTGAATAGGAATGAAGGGATTAAAGTAAAAAAATATGATCTGGGCAGGTTGGCTAATATAGTGAAGAACAGAACGTGTGGGTTAGCCCTTTTTGCTGCTGTAAGATAAGAGAAATATTTCTATTTCTTTCATATCCATTTGTACTTGAAACTAGATTAAACGTTTTAATCTGGTTTATTATAGATTATAACTGTGGGAAATGAGTTGTGTGGAAACCCTTCTTAAGTAAATGAACTGATATGTTAGAACTAGAAGAGCTTAGAGTAATTTTTATTTTAAAATTCTTTTTGCATTAGCACATCTGCAGTGTTGAGGAATATATGGAAAATTGAAATAGTGCTTCTATCCTGCCGTGTCTCCAGCACGTCAATAAATCACCTTTTTTTCCTTTTAAAACGTCTGGCCTTGTAATTTATGTTTGCATAACCCATTACTAAATTCATAGTAGGTGTTTTAGTTGGCAGGCATTAGCCCAGAGGTTCTGAGGATCTTTAAAAAAAAATATAGAACCTTTGTTAGTATTTATATTTAAGTGGACATTTTCCTTTAAGAAAATAATGAATTGAATTTTTTAAATAGAATTTGGAACTAGCTATTTACCTTTTTCCTAAACAAACAATATTAAGTCCATTACCAATTGTCATGGAGTTGTTAATAGACTTTATGGTTTTCCTTTTTAAAATTAAAATCAGAAGAAAATTATTCTGATAAGATCACATTAATTTCTATATGATTTTCACTAAGTTTCATAGAAAATACAAATTTCTGTTTTAGTAATTTTTGATTTTATAAATGCAGTTGACTGTTTTAGTTATATAGTAAAAATGAATATATTCATTTATTGCCAGCACTGTTTGCTTCTTGAACAGAAATAGAAATGTTCAGTGTTACTCCACACATTTGTGGCTTACCTTTGAGACTTTCTAATTTTTAACCAGACACTTAAAAATAATCATCATGTCTTCTAGCCTTAAATTAGAAAAAAATTTTAAAGCTTTACATTGAAATTATGAAACAAAAAAGTTAATTCTGTTTTCTGTTGTAAAATGTTTAAGTTATTTTTATGGTAGTTAGAAAGCTGGAAGGGCCATTTATGGTTTTCTGAAGACGTTCTCTTTATTTTGTTCAGCCCCATCAGCTAGTTAATAATGTTTTCAACATAAAACATGTATCTCAGCCCATTGAAATCACAGTAGCCAATCAGAAGAGGACTTGTTTTTCCCTCAGGGAGCTTTAATATATTTATCAGGAAGTCTGTTGCCTCCTCAGTGTCTTTGTGAACTAGGATGCATGTTATTGTTCAAAGGATACTGGTATGTTTAAAAATTCAGAATTTAATATGTCCAGAGTGTGATCTCAAAGTCCAGTTGTGCTGTACAAGTTTGACAGTCTTTCTGGCTTCCTCCTACTTAAGTTAGGGAGTAAAAGAAATGACAGTGTTCTTTTATTTTCAAAAATATAGCTAATTTGACATTTTTAAAGTGCCTATTTGCATTATAATATTTCATTATCAGAGATGTTTATTCTGTTGTATTGCTCTGACAACCTTCTACATTTACAGAATAATTTCTGTGGAGTTCAAAAGGTGCTTTTTCTATTTCTGCATTTATTTCTGGGAACTTTGTGGGTATTATTCTCTCTTCCTGGTGAGGGGCAGGGTTTCGAAAATCTCTCTGACTTTTAAAAACTCAGCTCCCAGACCTGAGCATCTTCTGACTCTTACAAGAATGATGGAAGTAGATTACAGAAGTGGCATCACAGCTTTCAGAAGCCGGGAACCACATTTTATGGCTTCAGTGAAGTTTTCTTCTCCCTGTCTATCCTCCCTGGAGTTGGTGGCCCCTTAGTCATGAGCTTTGTGGTTGTTTCCCAGAAAGCGTTTCCACTAGAGGAAGGTGCTGTGCCAGAAGCTGGAAGAAAGGAAGAAGGAGGTGTTTATCGTCTCAAAGATGTCTTCCAACTTTTACTGTTAATTCCCATCCAAAGTAAACTTTCGGATTTGTTTCAAGTCACTTCTGGCCAAAGTGCAGTTGGGTTAGCCGTGTCCTCTAGCAGTAGAGGGGGAAACAGCATCACCCTGGGTGAGGGGGCAGGCGGAGATTGTTCACTGAGTGAGTGACAGGTATGAATGACCGAGGCCCATCTCAGTGAGCTTTTCACAGTTCTGTGCTGTGTAGTTGTCTGGAACCCAAGCCTTCTGAAAGACACTGGGGTATCAGAGCTCCCCTGAGGCATTGGTGCCCCAATAGGAGATTGGCAAGGATATAGCGTTTTGATAAAGAGTAGTAATGAAAATGGAGAGGGCCATGCCAAGCAAATGCCTAGAGCAAAGAGAAAAGGGGGTCAAGGGAAGTTGCAGGAGCCTGGAGTGAACAGTCCACGGGTGTGGGATGGGGCTTACATGGTGGCAAGGCTCAGGCCCCTGCTGTAGAAATGGAGAGCAAGGCTGAGGAACTTGGTCTGCATAATGCCCTACCAAGGGACTAGAAGATGAGTGGTTAGGGCTGACCTGGCTTGGCGTACACCTCACATATTGGTGCTGCAAGCTGTGGCATGGAGCAGGGATGTTCCAGGACAAAGTTGGAGCCAGAATGGCTGGAGCCTGCTAGAGGGGGCTAAGTGAGAATAAGCAAGTGGTGGTATATTTTTCAACAAACACCTGTGGTGCACCTCAGGGCACTATTTTAGACCCTGAGGACATAGCAGTGAATAGAATAGCAAAAAATTGCGCCCTCCATTTGCTTAAATTTGAGTGGGAGAAACACAACAAATCAAAAGATAAGAACAAGTTCCAGGGGATGCGGACATGGAATTAGGGAAGTAGAGACATCAACTCTAAAAATGTTTGGCTGCCTCAGGAAAGAGACAAGGTGGTAACCAGAGAAGGATAAGGTTTAAGAGGGCAGTTCCCCTGCTAAGGGGAACCTTGACCCAACTCCAGCCCATGCTGACCACTTACCTGTTTTTTTGTTCCCATACCATTTTCCAGAATGCCATCTATAATAATAAAAGTGTAATATGCACATCAACCAAACAGCGGAACCACCATCCAGACTACCACACTATGACACCCACTGGCTCCAGGCCAGCCAAGATGGGTGCCATTGATCGGAGAGCCCTGCAATCAATTGCCCCACAGAGGGAGGCTCAGGCTACCTGGCCAGCAGCACTGCAGTGTGTAGGCGAGGCCTCCTATGGGGTGATTGATCATGGGACTCCCACCTTGTGAGAGGGCGCAGGCCGGGCTGAAGCCCCCCACCCCGCCACCAGTGCATAAATTTCATCTACCAGGCCTCTAGTATGGATCATAAAGCTTTTGAGTCTGGCTTCTTTCCTTCAGCACAGTGCTTTTAAAATTCACCATGCAGCTGCATGTACCAGTGGTTCCTCCCTTTTTAGTGCCAGGTAGAGTTCCCTTGTCTAGATGCACCCCAGTGAAGAAAGATTTGTAAAATTGGTCAGGCTGCACTTTTCAAGATCCCTGATATCCAGTCCCCCGAGACTTAAAAGCTGCACACTTCCAATACCCTGATTGGTTTAATAGGTAGGCTGGCAAGTGTGCTTTCCACTTTTACCAAGAATGATCACGTGTGAAGCTCTGCCATTTCTCCTCACACCCTCATTCTGAATGTGAATGGTATTCCTTGAAGGGGTTAGGTTACCCTTGGTAAAATTGACTGATTTCTGGTCCTGTGTCTCAAAGGAAAAAAAGATTTGAGAGTGGTTGGGAACAAACTCACCCAGAGATCGCAGTCCCTGAAGATTTCAAGCCCCCTACTCCAACCCACACCCTATGGTGAAGCCAGGAGGATTACCTGCTCTGAGCACACAGGTGTGGCCAGATGGAAGGTTGCAGTCTCTTAGTAGTGACTTGGAATAGCAGCACTACAGTGAACCAGAAGGCTAGATAGCGCCCTTTGTTCTTTGAATTGTAGATGTGTTGCTAATATTTCCTTAGATTGTTATTTAATACCTCTGCCCTTTAACTCCTGTGAATGTGCTTTCTCCTCCTTAGGTTGTGAGCTCTGGGAAGATAGGAACAAATACTACCTGGGATCCGCTTTAATTTTGGTTGGAGTTGTTAATTGGTCCATTGATTGAATGCTGTGATGCATATGTATATTGAGCCAGAAAGATACTGTTGCAGCTGGGGTTGGGTTGGGTTGGGCAGACTTAGCTATCTGTAGCCCACCCTGTACATTCTTCAGGAGAAAACTAAGGCCTGGAGAGGGGCACTGACTTGTACAGAGTCACATGGATACACATGGGAAGGGTCTGCTTTCTCTGAAGTCAGCAGCTCTGTATGTCTCATCTTCATGATATAAATTTGAAAGTCAGAAGGAAAAGGGCACTGTGCTGCGCTTCCTTGAGGCAGGTGGCTCTTTTAAAGCTGGGGATTATTGCCAATCTGACCTTGTTTCCATGGAAGCAGCCAGCAGGGCAGCTTGTTCCTGTCAACCTGAGGCCTGCTGGAGCCTCAACCCCCTGTGGGCTCCTCGCCAACTCTCTCGGAGGAGGCGGGCTTGGGAGCCCTCCTAGAGTCCTTTCCTGCTTACTATTTGCTACAGGGGATCAGTGAATTGCTAGTCCCAACCGACACTTTCCCCAAAACTTATATGGCATGGTGGCCTTCAACATTCACTGGGGAATCTCTTCTTTGAGGTCCCTGCTAAGTATTGGTGTACTCCTGTTGACTATGTGGCCTTCCTCACTGCTCCTGGAGGACCTTAAAGATGAAAATAGAAGGAATATCTAGCATCTCTATGTTGTATTGCAAGTGAATTCTTAAAAAAAAACAAAAAACACCTAAATATCTGAGTGGAATCTATTTTCTTGAAATTAATTTCAAGCTACTGGATCTTCTTTCTCAATGTGATTACAGTTCAGCATTTTGTGTTTGATAACCCAGTGGTGAGAGTAGACTTGTCTCTTGTCCGGTAGTTTTAATGTCTTGGCATTCTTGAATTTGGTCTGCTTCATTTCATGCTGGGTCACAACTCAGTAATGAAGCCTTTATTATATGAAATAGTCAACAGATACATTCTTTGAAGAATTCTGATTTTTTAACTACTCTACTTAAGCCTTTGGCCACATTGGTTTGGAGGGGCGTTTTGCCTTGCTAAATTCCAGAGTTAATTGCAAACCTTAAAAGACTAGGAAATGCTGAAAACAACTTGTTAAATCACAGACCAGAGGTCCCCATTCCTCCTAGTCCCTTCCCCCTCCTCCTGTTTTTCAGTCTTTTGGGTGGTTGGTGGTGTAAGCACAGTTTTATCAGACATGCCAGCGCACATTGTTTCCCAGGTCTGTTTCTGCACTAGTTTGGGTAGAAACGTATCCAACTTCTGTTCCAGTAGGTGGGGAAAAATGCTTAAATCCTAGAAGCACGCTCACCTACCTTTTTAGGGTATTGCAGGTTTAGCTCGAGGGCTGGAAGACTTCCAAAAAAGTATGACTAAGGGAGAAAAAGACTACTCCCAAAGCGAACAGGGTGGAGTATCCCGGCCAGGACAGGAAAATTCCCAGCAGGGAAACTGCATGTCTGTAGCACAGACATATTGGGTCATAGATTTGCTTTCACAGAATAAATGAAATGGAACAAGAGTTTTTTTTATTTCTTATTCCAAAAGGTCTAGTTTCTTTAGGTGTGTCTTTCGGTCTCAACTTGTATTCAGTATTATTTCAAAGGGTTTTCACTTAAGACAGTATCTACTCCAAACGAGATAGCTGGCTGAGAAAGGGAGACAGTCTGTCTCATAATCACTCTGCCAACTACTTGACTTAGAGCAACATCTTTCCCTAAAGATCCCAGCCACCTGACTGTTCTTTCCCCTGCTGTTGTTTCTTCTTTGCCTGTTAGCAACCGACGACAATGCACCCATGGTTCTCTGAGAGCCAACATATGTTGTATGTTTTGTGTGACTTTGAAGCAACACAGACCTAGATTCAAATCTTGCCTCCACTGACTGTATATCACTTCTCTGCACCTCAATTCAACTGGAGTAGGAATCTGTCCTTCTTTGGGCTATGATTAAATCATCGAGCCCACATCCATGGCTATCATATCTTAGCACCTGCACAGAGGTATCTGGTGAACGTCACTTTCCTTCCCAGTCTAGTATATACTTACATGCTGAGTTGCAGAAAAGGAGCAATTCATCTAAATTGGAGCAAGGAGGTAGATGCTTTGCTACATACATATGACTGAATGCAGCCTGTCTTTGAACATCTTTTGTCTCAGTTTTAGTGTTTTCTCTCAAGTTGGCTGTTTTCAGTATCATGTGTAGGCAGGCTGTAGAGTGAGGAGCCAGGCTCAGAGATAGTGAGAGTTAAAGAAGTAGCAAGACCAGAAGTAGGGAGAGAACAACATTCCTTACTAGTATGATTTTTTTTTTAAGGTAGTGATTAAGTTTGTGAGCACCTTTTGGTTTTTAGAGGTTCAGATTATGGTTTTGGTCACTGTCATATACACAGTATAATTCCTGCTACATAGGCATTTAATAAAGATTGTTAAATAAATGAAGAAGTAACTTAAGAAAATAGTGTTGTTGTGTTGCTCTTGCATTTGCACAGAGGCAGACCTAATTGCAACTCTGTTGATTATATCTTTGTTGCACTTATTCCTGTGCTGTCCTGACTGATATATAAAATCTGTCTGCATATAGCATCAGCATTCTAAAAATGGGGGAAAAAAGCATTGTTGTTTTCTCAGTATTAAAATAATATGGGTTAGTTATAAAACATTTAATAAATAAACAAAATCACTTGAAATTTGAAAAATGTTAACCACAGTAAACATTTTTCAAACAGCCTTTCTGATATCTTTATATATTTAAAAGCATATATAGGCTCAGTTATGTTCAGTATTAATGAAAAGTATCTGCTATGTGCTAAGGACTTAAGGGTCATGCACATACATGCACTTTGTGAGCTTGTGCATCAGGGACATCTGGCCAGTCAGTCTGTACTGGTCTGGCCTGGCCTTTATTTTTCATTGGCCAGTGTTTAGCTTGCCCTGGTGTATTTAGCTAATTCTTTCTTTTGTTTTGGATTATATTTTAAATTGATTTCAGAGATGAAGTGAAAGGGAGAGAGGGAAACATCAATGAGGAGAATCATTGATTGGCTGCCTCCTACACATCCCCTACTGGGAATCAAGCTTGCAACCTGGGCATATGCCCTCACTGGGAATTGAACTGTGACCTCCTGGTTCATAAATCTATGCTCAACCACTGAGCTACTGGCTGGGCTAACCAATCCTTTCCTGATAGAAGTTCAAGTTGCTTGTTATTTTAAGTAAACCATGTCTAGTCAAACAACAAAACAACTTGAGCCATGCACAGGTTCTTGCCAAACCATCCATTAGTGTTGTGACTCAGGATAGAAAACTTGTTTTTTCTTTAGTTACTAGACTCAGCTATTCCCATGTGTGGGGGCAGGTAATTGACTTGTCAGAGGCATGGAAGGGACCCCTGTTCCCACTGCCTAGCCCCTCCACTATGGCTCTTTCCAGAAAGAAGGCTGTGAACAGTGAGGCAGCCGTATCGACAGTCTTACGTGGTAGAGTGGGACAAGGTCTGCAAAGCCTGCTGGTCTATAGCTCCAGCCTTTTGTCAACCCCAGCATGATGGAAACACAAGTAGGAGGATGTTGCTAAGTTGATTAGGTGACATTAACTGTAAGTGATGTACCCCAGCAGTCTTGATGGTATTAAATGCTAGGTATGATGGTCCCAGCTCACTCACCAAAGGAGCCAGGATTATGGGTGCTCTAGGCAGATGGACATCATGGAGCCAAGGAGAGTGACTGCCTGTCACTGTGAGAAGCAATCCGGTCTCCACAGACGCACCTCTGTTTTCAGGGGCAGTCAGTGAACTCCCAGTGAGACCTATAACATGGTCCACCCTTCTCATTCCACAGACAGGGAAATGGACCTATCACGGTTGCAGTTCAGAGAGTTGACACATGAATCTAGTAGCTGGTCCTGGATCTTTCCACTGTGCTCCAACTACTAGGGTGGTGCTTGTATATGTCCTCTGCCTTGTCATTTGGCATGCTGTGTCTGCCTGTTGGTGATTCTGTTTTTGTTTTTAATGAAATCCTGTACCTTTTGCTTAGTACTCTTATTCTTCAAGGGTCCCATTAGCCTCTAGCAGACACTTCAGCCTACCACCCAGAGAGAAGGTGGCCATATCCACGTTACCCCTGGGAGACCCAGAGTCCCACATTGCCACATGGGTGCAGACATGCCCACACTCTTGCCTGCCAGGTGTGAGATAAGAGAGATTCTTTTCTGGTGCAAGGTGCTGTGGTTTGGTCTTGGGCAGCGCATGTGGGTCAGGATCAGCCCTGTTGTTTCTGACACACAGCATTAAGACCAAGTGCCATGAGAGTGGGAAAACAAGAGAGCATTTTTCTTTTCCCAAAGTGCTGTCACTCTTGGGTCCACTTCCACGCCCTGAGCCCACTTTGGGACTTCACCATTGTTCAGAGTCTAAGGAGCCTCTGGGGCAAGTCCCAGGTGTGTACTGGGAATGAGGTCTTCCTGAGATCTGAACACGCAGGGCAGAGCCATCAAGGGCCTTGGACTGCAGCCCGCCCCAACGCAGGCTGGGCCCCTCTTCTGCAAGTTTGTCTTCAGGGTATGTTTCAATATATCCTCTATCATTTAGATACAAAGCATAACATGACTGAAACTGATCAGTGGAATTTGGAGTTCATTGTCAGGAAAATCAAATAGTTGTTAATATTTAAATTGTGAGTAAATGCTCTCTCTGTTGCACTTGGCAAATTATATGCAGGAGTTAATTTATTGCTATTTAAAATTGTACAAGGACTCATGGAAACTCTGTCGTTTTGGAATGTCCTCTCTGTGCCAGGTGCTGTGCTCAGGGCTGGGGTACGGGAATGGCCTTGCCTTATGGAGTTAATGTTCTGTGTGGGAGTAGACTCCCTGGGAGCTACAAGTGCTTTAGGGGAGTGGCTGGGTGGTGGCAGAAGCAGGGGTAGAATCCACAGTATTCTGACTCTGGGCTTTGGGCCAGAGGGAGGAACTGAAAGTGCTGGTCTGGGACAGGCTCAGGAGTTCAGTGTGTCCGAGTGTCCTGTTTCTGTGGTCCAGAACCACCTGTGGACAGCAGAATGGTTCTGGCTCTGAAAGTTGTGCCTGGGGGATTGCCTTTTTTCCTTCCCTTCATCTGTGGGTCTGAGTGACAGGAAGACCATGGGCCCTATCACCTGAGACTGGGACTCTGGGAATACCAAGAGGCAAAGGACTTAGTTTGGGAGTTAAGATGAGGCATTTGCTTATTTAAAGAATAGTTCCAGATGTTTCTCCATGGGTCTATAGCCAGGGGAAAAGGCTTGGAGGAGGGCAAGCTAGAGTTGTGGGTTTGGAAGGGGATGGCATGGGAGGCCCCAGACAAAGCCCGTTGTTGGGGACAGGATAGGTGCTAGCATTCTCTAGCTTTTGGAGTATAGATTGGATAGCAGTGCAAGAACCAGAGACAGCTGTGAAGTGGCTGATGGAAGTGCTCTGAGGCTGAGTTGGTTAAGAAGAGGAAGTTTTTAAGAGGGCTTCCAGTGCCGCCAATGCTGGAAATGTTGCATTTAGAGTTTGAGAACCCTTGGGGAGCGGGGAGGGGGGTGGGGTGGTGGTGGTGGTGGTGTAGAAGTGGGGGGGGAGTGAAGCCACACTTCAGTGCAAAGGGGCAAGGGAAGGAAGATCGCTTGCTAGACCTATTGCATGTGTTCCCCTATGGTCACCCGAGGTAGGCCTTGGCGTGTCTTAACTTTAGAGATGAGGAAAACCAAGAGATTGTGTCCAGGGCCCTCAGCTGGAATCCAGACTTGACTAGTCTGACCCAATGTTGGTGCCCGCTCCCCTGAGGAGGGTGGGGGCAAGTGTCACCCAAGAACCAGAGCCCTGGACCACTCTTTCCACAGGCTTGGTGGTGAATAGAAGATGCAGAGCAAAGGGAGCCTTGAAAGCATTGTCTACATTTTCCGTTGTGGGGATGATACTGGTGAGGGAAGGAAGATGGAAGCAGATCTGAAGAGCAAAAAAGCAGTGACAGGCCTGTATTTTAAACACTCAGATGACAATTTAAAACTTCACTAACTCCACCTCAAAATAATTTAACTATCCCAGGAATGACTCCAGCTTGAGTATTTTTTTCTGTAAATCTTTTAAGTTCCTTGGTTTCACAATGAAAGGAGCTGCTCAGTATAGGGCATGCTGATATATCAGCTAGGCAGTTACTTAGACATGGGGTGGAAAGAATTCAATCCTAAATTAGAAAGTACACATCAAATTTCTAAAATTAAAGAAAATGCCTGCAGTGAAGTAATTGTCTCAGTCTGTGGATATAGCTAATTTGGGTAGAATCATGATTTTGATTTCTGGAATTTTATTAAAGGAAACTTTCAAGCAATAGATAAAATATTTTTTGGATATAAAGTAAGATGATTTACTTAGCTGTTACATCAACAACATGAAAGATATGAAGACAATTTTTGGGTTAGCAAGGGCACCTCCAAAACAATCTGCAGATTGTTGACCCCTAGCAATAAAATGTCTGTATTTTCTTAAGGCCACTGCTAAAGAAACTTAGAATAATGTTTTCTGTACCAGGTCTCTAAAAACATTCATATTTTGCCTCATCTGCAGAGACCTGAGCTGAGTTTTATCTCTGCGTCTTTTTGCTAAGTGTTCCCGCTCTATTAACAGAGCTATAATTAACTCACAGGACGCCAGGCAGCCAGATTCAGCCAGGCGCCAAGAAATCAGTCCCAATTACTATATTCACATTGTCAGTAATGCCCACTTCACAGCTTCTGCTAATTTGAAATGGCAAGTTCCAACTTTCCATAGTAAAATTACTATTCTTACACTATTGTATTACATAGTGATATCTGTCCATTATTTTGGCCATGTAAACTTGGTATTATAATGACAATTAGTTGTTGAGGATTTTTTTAAATGATTTGCAGTAACATCTTAAATAGAAACTCATGTCTGTTCTGTTGGAGTAGGCACTTCCCTCTGTGCTATAGATACTACTTTAGGAATCAGCTTCCATAGGAGAATGGAATGCCCTGGGTTTTATAAAAAAAAAAAGTGAGCATTTAAAATAAGGAGTGGTCTTCGAATGTTGTCTGTTTTGTAGCTTTTCAGTCGTAGAGTTGTCTGAGCTCTTATAATAGAGGAGTGTCCCTGCCGCTCTCTCTCCTTAAGGTCCCTCGGGGCTGATGCTCTGGTTGCTTAGCTGGGCCCACTCGACCCTACTGCACTGCACCAACCCAACCCCTGTAGTCTGATCTGTGCCCTAGACAGAGGTAGACGGAGTGCACAGTGTCTCTTCTCTGACATTGCTGACCCCACCCTGCTGTGGTGTAGTGGTAGCAGGAGGCTGCACAGGAAGATCCCCAGTTTTCCGGAGAGCCTTGTCCCTAGGGAATCTGGCTTCCTGGCCTGGTTGGGTTATATATTTTGCTCTGTTTTCAGCTGAGAAACTTCGGGAAGCATGATCTAGGCCAGTGTGCCACTCAAAGTGTGTCAGAGTGCAGCCAGAGGACCAGTAAACTGGTTATTACTGGCCTGCAGTGCCCAGGAGTTCAGAGCAGGCATTTTACAGTGACATGCAAGTGGCATTTTCATTGTATTTTATAAAAATACCAGTCCCCGGGAGATTGGAAATTTATAAATCCCTAGAGTGACCTTCCCTACAGATTGCTTGAAAGGCATTGATCATTATTGAACTCCTAATCTCTGTTTGGATTTCATAAGAATAATGTACTTTGGATTAGGCAGAATATTTTCTTTTTCTGCTGGGCAGTGGTTTGCAGGACACAGTTCCTAAGGGAGAAACTTCCAAAAGAAGCAGGAATCCGCAGATGCAGCAGGGTCTCTAGGGAAAGGCCAACGACCCTGAGCGGCTGGCAGCCCACAGTGTGGGTCTTCCTGGGGGGTGTTGGCATCTCCCAAGGGTGTCTATCAGGACCTGGCCGTTTCATACAGGCTTCCCTGGTGAACCCTAGACTGTTCCTTTCACATGCTGACTGGGCATCTCCATCCCACTTGCTTACCTGCCTCCCCTTCCTGTCTGCCTGTCTGCCAGCCATTCTGTAATCCCTTCCACAATTCTCAGACCCCGATGGGGAGAATGGAGCAAAAACCAAGATTCCTCTTTCTCCTTTAGGCAGTCAGTCACCAATGCCTGATTTGAGATCCTGACTGGCTTTTGCATCTGCTCCCTCCTCTTTATGCCCTTTGCTCTAGTGCAGATATCAGCAAGCTGTGTACAGCCTGCAGGCCACCATCCACCATCTACCTTCATACCCCACAGCTAAGTATGGTGTTTACATTTTTAAATAGTTAAAAGAAACAAGATTTTGATATATGAAAATTATATGAAACTCAAATTTCAGTGTCCACAAATGAAGGTATTTATTTTTATAGTGATAAATATACTCAGCAAAATTTATCATGTTAACCATTTCTTTTTTAATCCTCATCCAATGATATGTGGGTTTTTTTTTAATTTTAAAGAATATATTTTATTGATTTTTTTATAGAGAGAAAGGGAGAGGGATAGAGAGTTAGAAACATGGATCAGATGCCTCCTGAACACCTCCTCCTAGGGATGTCCCTGCAACCAAGGTACATGCCCTTGACCGGAAATGAACCTGGGACCTTTCAGTCACCAGGCTGATGCTCTATCCACTGAGCAAAACTCGTCAGGACAGGATATGTTGTTTTTTAATTGATTTTTAAAAAGAGAGAAAGGGAGAGAGAAAGAGAAACACTGATCAATTGCCTTACATACACACCCCAACTAGGGATCAAACCTGCAACCTAGGTATGTGCCCTGACCAGGAATTGAACCTGCAACCTTTTGATGTATGGGCTGACACTTCAACTGAGCCACCCAGCCAGGTTCCCATGTTAACCATTTTTGAGTGTATCATTTGGTGGCATTAACAATATCCACATTGTTGTGCATCCCTCACTACATCCATCATCCTATACCGAAGCTCTGTAAATAAAGTTTTATTGGAGCATGGCCATACTCATTTGCTTACCTGTTGTATTCCTGCTTTTGTGTTGTTAGAGTAGAGCTGAGTACTTGCAACAGAGACCAAATGGCCTACAAAGCCAAAAATATATACTATCTGGCCCTTTTCAGAAAAGGTGTGTTGACCACTACCCTCGTGCATATTCTTGTCAGGTCCTCTGTTACCATAGTAACCATCTAACCGGTCTCCTTACTTCTACTCCATTCCTTTCCAGTCTTTCTGCCCCCAGAGTGATTTTCCTAAAGCACAATTCTATCAGTGAACACAAAATCCTTTAGTGTCATTGCATAGACTAATGTGTTCCTGGGTCACAGAATAATAACATTAGTTATTAAAGGCTCTGAAAAGTCCTACAGTAAAGGAAAGCACTATTTTTTTCAGCTCACTCATGGTTATCCTATAGCAGGAGTTGGCAAACTTCCACTGTAAAGGGCCAGATAGTAAAATACTCTAGGCTTTGTGGACCATACCCTCTCTTTTGCAGTTACTCACCTCTAGCCATAGGCAACACAAATGGTGGACAAGTTCCAAAAAATTTTATTGAGAAAAGTAAAACAGGCCATGTGACAGATTTGGTGTGCTGGCCCCTGTTACTGTAACAGTGGTTCTCATAGTGTGGTCCCACACCAGCAGAAGCACATCATGATAACCTCTTAAACGTGCAAATTCTTGGATCCACTTCAGACCTATGGAATCAGAAGCTCTGGGAGTGGCCCAGCATGTGATGTCTTACCCAGCCCTACCTACCTGCTAAGGTGTGAGAACCCCTGCTGTAGAACCACAGAGCACACTTCAGGGAATCTGAACCTTAAGACTGATGGCCTTTTAAGATCTGGTCTTTGACCAAGTTCCCTCCTACATTTAGCAGATACTATACTCAGGCTGAACTACTTGTAGGTTCCAGAACATGCCGTCCTTTTCCCCAGCACATGTACAGGTGTCCTTTTTACAGAATGGCTCCCTTCCCCGCCATCACCTGGCTGTAACCTGACTTCTGCTGGCCATTTGACTCAGCTCAGGTGTTAACTGTTTGGAGCTTCCTACCCCCACCACTACCTCTGCCTGTCGGGTTTCCCTCCTCTGCACTGGGGTAGCTGCTGTTCCATCCCTGAGCAGGGCAAGTCTCGTGTGGCACTGCAGTTATTGGTTTTTCTGTCTGCCTTTTCTGCTTGGATGCGGACTCCTCAGAAGGGGCCATTCAACTCATCTCTGTATCCCAGGCGCACATGGATCATCCCAGAATGCTTGCTGGGGAGTTCAGTGAATGAGCGAAGGAACACTACTTTTAGCGTAATGCCCAGTTTCTGGTAAAAATGCCTGGTCTTCGTGTGTGAGGAGATGGGGAAGTCGAGTCAGCACCTGGGGTTCCTGGCTTTCTGTGCTTCTGGAGGTGGGAGGCTCCCTAGTAGTTTCCTCTTCTCAACCCCTCTGACTCACTGATTAATCGATGTTTGGAAATGGTGACTCATCTCGTTAAAGAAGGAAAGGGAGATTTTGTCCTCCCCATTCTCCCTCTCTTTCAAATCAGTAATAAATAAAAGTAGCTGACATTCCACTTGGTGCAATAAGAAGCATTTTAAATGCATTTCTGGTTTTCATAATTGGTAGCTTCTTGTAGAAAGGTGCTCATTAGAAGAAAAAAACTTTTCTTGTATATTTGTTTTCAGCCTTCTCGTCTGTAAAATCAGAAAGTGAGCTGGTTTGGGAAATGGCCCTCGCTCTCTTTAAAGATATTTGTGGCAGTTCACGTTTTAACAGTGAAGAGTTAAGCAACTTCTCTTTTAGTAAGAAATGTGAGGTGTACCCTCTCCGCCTTCAGAATTTCAAAATGAGTTCAACAGGGTGGTGAGTAATGATGTCTTAAGCTGGTTTATTGAATGTGAAAGAATAAGATGTTCTAGGTTTACATCATGTACCAAATATAGATAAGGTCTGGATCAGCTGGACTCTAGGCCTGGGTCTCATGCTGGTGCCAAAACACAGTGGAATCTGGTGATGTCTGTTCTGTCTCCTGACATTGACGACTGAAGTGGATACAGTGTTTTGCCTTTTAAGAATCTTCTGGGAAATACAAAAAAAAAAAAAGTGTTAGCTCACTTATCACTGTAATATTGGAATTAGAGCTTGGCATTTCACATTGGCCTTGCATTTTCTTCATGTTCAGCATGTTCTAAATGTGTTAGGCCTTGGCTCTGGAAATCTTATCAATGAATTCAACTTCTTTTCAAATTGTAACTCTATGTTAAGAGCTTAATACATGTTAGTCATTGTAATTATTTAATATTTGCCAGACATAATGCTTAGTGTGTTAGGTACTTTATGTATTGTCCAATTAAAGTATTCAACAGCCTTATGATATAGGTGCCATGTGGACTTTAATAAGGTTTTTGAATACTTTAATCAGACAATACACAAAGGTACTAACATGAAGAAAATGCAAGGTACCTAACATGAAGAAAATGCAAGCCCAATGTGAAATGTCAAGCTCAAATTCCAATATTTCCATCACACATTTGTTCTCAGGTAAAAGCCAGGACGTACACCTGGGTTTGTATGCCGTGCTCACGATCAATCAGTAACCAGCTCCATACCACTGATGTTTCCCTTATGGTGGTATCTGGAGTCTCACCAAGTACAAAATGCAGCGCAAATAAGTATTTTTACCAGGAAGCTGTTTAAATGCAGGTTCCAGGAAGGAAGACAATGACTTGGCCTTCTCCTGATGGGTCTGCTTTTCCCTCTTATTCTGCTACCTGAAGCTATGAGGGAAGAGGAACCTCTCTTCTCGGCAATAACATTGGCAAGTCTTTGCTGAGCATTTTACATTTATTCTCTTATTTAATTCTTAGAACTCTCCACGAGGTAGGCATAATATCATGCCTATTTTATTTGAGGAGGAAACTGAGGAGCTTGCCCACACCATTCATCTGGTGACCAATAGAGCTAGGGTTCCACCTAGGGCCAGTATGCTTAACCCTCGAGTCGCCCGCCTCCACAACCTGGTTTGTCCTATGTTTGGCCTTTCCTGAAGTCCAGGACTGCATCCTTACTGCTGGCCCAGTTGCCCAGCCCTTCTTGCCACAGGGCTGAGAGCTTGATTGGATTGGGAGATAGGCCAAGGAGCCCTTTCCACTAAAGAGAAGTAAGATAAAGGAACGTAGTAAGAAGACAGGCCCAAGGCCTGGACCTGGGGATGTGCAACTGCCTACTTGAGGCCAGTGCGTGACAGAGATGAGAGTCAGGACTTGTGCCCAGATCAGTTTGGCTCAATGGATAGAGTATCAGCCTGCAGACTGAAGGGTCCCAGGTTCGATTCCGGTCAAGGGTGTGTGCCTTAGTTGTGGGCACATCCTCAGTGGGGGGTGTGCCTCCTGGCAGCTGGTTGATGTTTCTTTCTCATCAATATTTCTAACTCTATCCTTTTCCCTTCCTCTCTGTACAAAATCAATAAAGTGTGTGTGTGTATATATATATATATATATAAAAAGAGTCACGACTTGTGTCCTCTCCGGTAAAGCGATCTAATACTTGCCAAGCCTGTTTCTAAAGGAAAAGACAGCAGCTTTGGAGGAAAGTCAGCACCGCCATCTGCCCACATGGTACAGAAGGGAGGGAATGCACACGGCCACATTCAACATGAGAGCGGCAGGGCCTCCGTCACATCGTGCTCTCGATGGTGCCAGGCTTAGGTCATTTCCATTTCTGTGTTGGGAATGGCCTTTTGCAGATACTGGTTATATTTATCACCAGCTAACTTATCAGCATATGACACCAGATACACAAAATTGTAATCTGACTCATGGAAGAATAGATAGTTCATGACTCTGATAAAATAAATCAGTTTTAGAAAATCTAATGGATCATTGAATGGAATCAACTTTCTCTCAGAAAACTTTCTGTAATGAATGGTGTAAGAGCAGGTCAAACCTTTCTGAAAACAGCTACCATTGACCCAACAGTTCCATTTTTAAGCATCCATCTCAGGGAAAAAAAATTAGAAAGGTAGTCAGAGCTTTAAGGGCAAAAATATTTGGTATAGTGTTATTTATAAAACTTTAAAAAAAGGGGTGGGGATGGGGGAGACAACCTAATGTTCAATATAGGGAAATAGTTACATTCATTCATTAAAAATAATTATGTAACTGATATTATTTTTTAAGAATAATAACATGGAGAATGATCATGATATAACCCAAAGTAGAAAGAGTTACAGATGTTGTATTAGCCTAATTTTATGAAAGAAAAAGATATAGAAATATAACAACATATACATGCAAATACTACCATGAATACACTTACATGCTAGTGGGTAAGTAGACAGAAAAGACTGGGAGAAAATAAGTCTAGGTCTTAGCAAGGATCATTTCTGGATGGTGTGAGATAGTTTGATGATTTTTTTTAAAATTTCTTTTCTATGTTTTCCAATAAAATTTTCTAGTTTTTTTATAATGAGCATTTACTCTTTAAAAATAATGTACTTTTGTTGATTTCTGATTAATTTACTCTTTTTAAAAATAATGTATTTTTGTTGATTTCTGAAGGGAGAGAGAGATAGAAACACCAATTATGAGAATCATTGATTGGCTGCCTCTTGCATGCCCCCTACTGGGGATCGAGCTGCAATCCTGGCATGTGCCCTGACTGGGAATTGAACTGTGACCTCCTGGTTCATAAGTTGAAGCTCAACCACTGAGCCACACCAGCCGGATGTGAACATTACTCTTTAATTTGAAAACGATAATTAATAACATGTTCAACTTTGCAAAAGAGAAAAGAGTCTCTTTGAAAGGCTTTGGTATTTTTTAAAATATTTTTACCAGGCATTTTAAGTGAGAAACAAAGGTGAAGTCCAACAGAGGGGAATCCTAGCCTGTTCTTTACATGTTGTGGTTTCCAGATGAGTAATTTAGCCTCTCAAAATCTCAGTGTCCCCATCTGTAAAATTGGGGGAGCCTTAGCACCCTCAATTAAATGAGAAGGGATGTGAACCCCTGGCTGGGGCCTCTGTCTGGAACATCTGCTATTATTACTCCTATTATTGTTGTTGTGAATAATAAAGTCCCAGGCATGTGGCAGACTCCTTGTGAAGTGTAAGGAGGAGTTACAGAGGGTAAAAATAGTCCTGCTCCTCCAGGAACCTCCGCTTTGGGAGGTGGTAATGGGCACTGAAGTCTGGTAGCTACTCTGTAAATTAGGACATGTGTAACAAAACCTAGGGGGCTCAGGGATAAAAATGGGGGTGTCATGTGAACTAGGCTATAATCAAGGGGTGAGAGCGTGTAGGAAAGCCAACTGAAAGTCCTTCTGAGGCACAGCAAGATTTGAGAGCATTTAGGAAAATGAAGAATCTAGAGAACTTGGTTTAGTGGGAGGGATGATCCAAAGTGTATCTAGGGTGACACTAAGGTTTTAAATGGAGCCTCTCTATCCAAGAGAGTGTTGTCTTTACATCATAAAATAAAATACCTTTATTTTAAGAAAAAATAGACTCTTTTCAGAGCATTCAACACACAACCTAGGACTGTTTGATACTCCTTTTTCTCTCATCCTGTCTAAGAAGAATCTTACTCTATTCTCCTGAGCACCTTGCATTTCCAGCCATTCATTATTTGGCAAGACCAGAGAGTGCAGAGACTGGGGAGTTCTGCCTCCTCAGGAGCCATCAGGAGGTTCTTTCTGCTTTTTAGAGCAGTGTGAAGAAATCATGGAGCCCAAGTGAGATCTCTAATTATTTCTGTTGAAACTGATTCTATTGAGGGTGGAGTGCATTGCTTTTAATTTCTTTGTGTGCGTGTATTATTTTTTCCTTCACAAGAAGTATATTCTTTTCTTTCCTGTTTGTTCCAGCTTGATTTGGGGAGGCTGCTGTTTTCATTGCCTAATTAATGGGAAAACGTCCTGTTGAGGAATTCATCGTGTACGTGTTCTCTGTTTGAACATGGTATAACCTGTGGACCCTTTAAAACATAGTTACATGCTTGACTCTTTATAGGGCAATAACTAGATTAATTTTGCAATGCTTTTCAAAATACCATTGTTCTTTTTAAGAGAATAGGTTTGCTGTTTTAGTAAGACTTAAATGCCATTAAGACGCCTTAAATTGGCACAGTTGCTCTATAATAGCATGGTACCTTAAAATGAATTTTAGAGAACGTTTTATGGCTACCTGGTTGTTTTAGACTGCCTCAGCTAGGTGCTTCTTCCACCCTAGACCAGTTACTAATTGTGTTTTATCCTAATGTTCTTTTCAATTGCATCATTCACTATCTTTTAGCTTATAGCAAGGTTCATTGTGTTTGTCGTGCCTCATTCCAGGTTTCACTAATGAGATTCATTTTGCAAAGGGGAATTGAAAATTAATTGGATGATTAATTGCAAGATTCTTGTTCTTACTAAGGAAAGCTATAGAAGTTCTGGTTTCAGATAAAATTCTCAATGAACCCTTTATATGCACTTTTTTGTTTGTTATTTTAACAGCCTGATCTTGTAAAGGGAATAAGATGGAAGGTTTTTTCCTGTGCACATGCCCCCACTTTAATTCTGTTTAAGGCAGTGTGTTGTAGTAACAGAGTAAAGGGTATGGAGTCAGAGGATTCCACTTTCTCTCCCCATGTCCATTAAAGTTCTCTTCTTTGCCAGTTGCTGTGCATTCTGTTAGAAGGATGAGCTCAAACAAGGCATTTTCTCTTAATGGGAACTGAGCCTTGGAAATAGCTAGATGTAGGGGTAAGGGAGGAGCAGGAACAGGAGCAATGAGCTTGCTGTCTAGATAGAGCTGCTGTGGGTGGTGCTGTTAAGTGAGAACTCAAAAGGGATTAATTTGATGAATTATGAAGAATGAGATCAGTGTTCAGAGAGTTTGAAATAGTAGTGGGATTCTAGAGATAGATAAATAGATCTATAGCAATATTGAGATACTAGTGAGATCTCTCCAAGATACCTCCAAGCGGTGTTGCCCAGTAAATTGGCTGGCCCTCAGGAGAGTGGTATAGATAGGGTAACCATTGACCTGTGGACAGGTCCCATCTCTCATCATAGGAAAATCATTTAACTTCTGATCCTTGGTGTTTTTGGTAAAGATATAGAATAACTTCTATACAAGGTTGCTGTGAGTATTGAATGAGCTTAATGCCCACAGAAATGCTTTGTAAACTCTTAACCTAGCAATAAATATTAGTTATTGTAGTTATTATCATTCTTGTGTTAAAATATAATTTGCGAACCATTTGGGAAGCATTGCACACTATAGCCCCACATGGAGATTTGTAGTGCATGTTATTATCTGTTTGTTCAGTTGTTTGTTCATTCAGTCAAAATATTGGTTAAGTAAAAGAACAACTAAAGCAGTATATTTCAAAAGCAACAGGAGCAGTCTTTTATATTCACAGACAGAGAGTTTGTAATGTCTGGGCAGGCTTAACACAAGCAGTTTTTAGGAGGTATATATAGAGTATTATTACATTTATAAAAGAAGCAAAAAATATTAGAAGGAACTATGCCAAAATAGTAAGTGAGTACAGGCATACCTCATTTTATTGTTCTTCACTCTATTGCACTTCACAGATGTTGCATTTTTTTACAGATTGAAGGCAAGACCCTTCACTAGCAAAACGATTACAACTCAATTGTAGTGGTCTGAAACCGAACCTCCACTATCTCTAGGGTATGCCTTTGCTTTAAGATAAAGAGGTGGGATTTGGAGTAATCTTTCTTCTATATTATATTTTTCTATACTTTAAGTATACATTACCATAGCATTTATTAATAGCAACAGCAGTTCCCTCCTCCAAAGAGAAATTCAGGTGAGAATTAGGTGCTTGAAGAACTGAAAGGACAAATGTATTGATTTTAGCCTTTTAATATTCTCCTGTGTTCATCTTGCTTTAAATACCATTTTTCATCCGGCAGTGAAAAACATGAATTTGACTACACAGAAACTGTGGGAACAAAACCAAAGGTCCCTAAGCAGAGTCTCGAATTACTCTTCCCTTTTGGGATCTCCTATTTAAATATTTTTTATAATGAAATTTGATCTTGATTCAGCTAAATCTATTGTGTATTAATATAATATTTCTGTTTAGTGAATGTTTCCAGCAGCCTGTAGAGACCAGAAATAATGAATTGTTATTTATCTTCTGTTTTACCTGTAAGTGCCATGGAATTTGTTTTGCAGGCATATATAATGGATGTGTTTATGTGTGCCCCTATCATGCATAGGAAGATGGTAGAAGTATGCTGAATATTCTTTTCTGGGAGAAGTAGATTTCTCAAGTGTTTTCATAATTCTTGACTCCTTTCTTTCATTATGAGAATACAGTATTTATCAATCTCAGATTTTTCATGGGCCCAAGGCACTTGCTATTAAGGTGTAGCTGTAATTTTTGCTTCTCTTCTGTGTTTGGGGGTCTCCTAGTTCACCCCTTTCCAGGACTCTTGCCTCTGCTTTTGTTGTTGCCACCAGCATCTTTTGTTCTTCTATTGATGCCTGCTCTGTTCCACCTGCTACCTTCTCCAGAATCTCAAAGGAAAATTTCCCTTCACTCTATTGCACTTCACATAGTCCTCACTCCTGCCACTAATTTTCGTGCCCACTTCTCTATATTTGGACAGCCAGTCTTCCTTGTAACTGATATTTTGCTGCTAATTGGGATGGGGTCTTGTTGGTTTATTAATCTATTAGTAGCCCTGTGCACGAATCCATGTGCCAGTAGCTCTCTGTGGGGCCTGGCCACTCCACACCCGCTGCCCAGAGGCGCTCTGTGGCCCAGAGGCATGAAAAACATGCCTTGTCGCCAGGGTGATGAAGCAAGCATTCTGCCAGGTCGCTCACACTGCCCACTCTCAGTGGCTGCCCCCTGGTCCCCTGGGAATTGGGGGACTTTGGGAGGGTTGAAAGGACTGGGCACCACCATCTTGTGGCTATGGGCATTATCTTTGTGATGGAGTGATGGTTAATTTGCATATTACCCTTTTATTAGATAGGGTTACTTGCATACCATGGAGGGGCTCACATTGTGGATGTAGGTGTGGTAATAGTGAACAAGACAGACACAGATCTTGCCTCCCCTTCCCCCCCACCCCTCCTTCCTGTGTTGGGCCCAGGATTTCATCCCTGGATCCAGGGATCAGTCTTCATTCCTTCCCCTCACTTCTTCCCATTCTTCAGAGGTGATTGCTGTTGTTCATGGAGTGGAAAGCAGAAGCAGGAGGGCATTGTGTGGAGGAGAGGGAAAGCAAGGCTCAGGATGAAGCAGCACACTTGAGTCTAGTCCCAGTCAGCCAATAATGTGCCAGGGTCTCCACCTGAGATGGCATAATAACCATGTATTACTGATGAGCAAAGGCCAGTATTTTAACAGGCCATTTGCCTTAACAACCCCACGACATAGGTTGACTGTTCTTGTCCCTATTTCACATACAGAAAACCTGAAGCTCAAAGACATATCATGAAATGATAGCAAGAATTTGGATCTGGGTTTGGTGTCAGAGACCAAAGCCTGCATTCTTTTCATTACACTAAACAGATTGACTTAAATGATCATTTCCCAAAGCAGGTTGTAAAGAACACAGGTTACAGGGCAATTCTGGGAATAAAGCTTAAGGATCAGTTGACTTTTAGAAACACTAACTTCCCCCAAGTTTTATGTCCATGAGAGTGTTACTCTTTCACTTGGTGCTTCTTCCTCCTATTTGGCACATATTTCTAGGCACACAAGAGGAGTGTATAGTTGCGGTTAAAGGGTGCAAGTGGGCACCAGACCACTTAGGTGTGGGCTCTGGCCCCACCACTTAACTGTGTAACCTTGGGCAAGCCACTTAACCCCTTTGTGTCTCAGCCATCTCTACTTCATTGGGTTGCTATGAGAATTAGGTGAGTTAATACAAATAACATACTCAGAACAGCTGGCATCTACTAAATGCCTTGTGTGTTGCTATTGTTATTGCTGGTGTTGGCTCAGGGCTTAGAATGATGCGAAACACATCCAGGTTAGGAGGAGTCAAAAGAGAAAGCTGGCTCTATTTTATCTGGTGTTTCCTGTTCTCTTTTGCCACTATACTCTTTTGATCATAAAAACGCCCACCTGATCCTGGAAACCATGGCTTCGTGGGACACTTTGGAAATCTGGTTCAGATGGTTTCAATGGCTTTGCACAGATTCAGAGTCCGGTATGCCAATCTCAGTGCTTTCAATCTCCAGTCAGTGGAATGTCGTCGTGTCGGACAGAGTTGAAAGGAGCTGCATCAGGCTGCTGGCCCACCCTGTAGTTCCCGGACTTATGTGGAAGACAGTTATATTTGGACTAGAGCAGAGGAGGACATCTCTTTCCTATAAGCCTAGAATTGAAATAGGACTTGTGAAGCAGGCCCTTATCTAATCACCACTGAATCTCATATCACAAGAGAAGGGGGTCTTTCCTTTTCGTGTGTGTGTGTGTGTGTGTGTGTGTGTGTGTGTGTGTGTGTGTTACCGGCGATGGTAGATTTCAGCAGAGCCCTCATCACCTTTTGTTCTGTACAGCCTAACTCAGAGAACACCTGACAATGACAAACGTATTTCCAGCCAAATAGAAAAGTCATTTTGTGCTTTTGCCTCTGCACATCCTCTGAAATGGCAGATCTGTGCCTGAGGGATTGGACATTCCTCAAACAGCAGCATGTGGCTAGGGTTGCTTTCCTGACTCAGCTTTGTGGATCTCACCAAAAAAAATATTACGAGAAGCAGAGCTGGGACATCCATAAACCTCCACAGTAGCCTGAAATAATCAACTCATGATCTGAGTTCATGAAAATGGGCATCAGTGTTGTGTCCAGTGATTACCCAGTGGCCCCTGATGAGCTATCAATTTTAAATGGAATCCACCAAGAAAACTACTTTAATGCATCACAATTGTGACCTAAAATAGATCTGTTGGAACCAAATAAATATTATATATTTAATCATGTTAGAAGCTATCTTAGAGTTTTGAACTGTCAGTGTTCTCAAATGCCTGAGAAGAGAATATCTTTGTATTCCTTAAGCAGTGGAGAGACAAGGTAACTGTTCTAGCTTTTAACATGTTTGCAAAATTGGCATCATCCTTGGTGTCATTCTGATGTTGTGAAGAAGGACCTGTCTGTGAGCAAGAGTTTATACACCTGGTTTTATTGGGATGTTCTGGGCATCGGCGAGGGCACAGACCTGGCACTCCAAGGGCACCTGGTGTTGACGAGCCAGCTCACCTGGGTTTGCACCAGCTCCAGCACTTCCACTAACCTGTGATTTGGGCCTCAGTGTCCTCAGTCGCTGTGCTTTTTAGTGTCTTCAACTGGAAAATGGGGTGAATAGGATGTCGTGTGCTTTCATTTTTTATTTTTTAAGGAGATTTTTGAAATTGGTTTTGAGAGGAAGGGAGAGGGAGAGAGAGAAGCATCAATGCAAGGGTGAAACATCGATTGCCTGCCACCTGTATACCCTCCACTGGGGATCGAACCCAAAACCCAGGCATGTGCCCCACCTGGGAATTGAACTGGCAGCCTCTCAGTGCATGGAACATCGTCCAACCACCTGAACCACACCAGCCAGGGCAGTTGTCGTGTGCTTTCAATGGGTTAGTATAGGTAAAGTGTTCACAACAGAGTGTAACACCAAGTAAGGCAGGTAAGCATTGGTTACTAATGTGGTAGAGGCTTGATGTAGCATTAGCCTAGCTCCCAGGTGACCAGAGGCAGCAGGGAGGATGTGCTCTGGCTCATGTGTTCCGAAGTCCCTACTCAAACAGGTTTGAGAGAGGTGGCTCTTTGTGGTGACCCAGGTTACCTATGCTCTCTGAGGGCTCAGTTACCCACCAGTCAATGGTCTCTACCTATTGTAATATGTAATCCTACGTGGCTCCCCTTTGAACAGATTTGTGATCCCCTGGGTCAAGCAGATCTGCCAGGGTAATGATCGAGGTGGGCTTGATGAGCAAGCAGAGGGCTTCTTTATAGAAGGACAAGGACATGGGCCATTTCTTGAGCATTTACTTTGTGCTAAGACATTCCCACCTATCCGAGAAGGACTTGATAAGTCCATCCTAGCACCAATACCAGCCCCATGACTTGGGTCCCAGCTGCCTTTAGAAAGGGACTGTTTGGAATCTTTTTCGATTTAACAACATTTGCGACTTAGCTAAGTGTCTTTTTCAGAGACTAATAAAGCCTTAACAGCTTCTGAAACACCATACTAGACCTGATAGTAGCTGACAATTTGGACTCTGTCTCCAGTGGGAATGATTAAAAACTGCAGGTTTTAGAGGCTTTTAAAAGCTGCTTGTAGGTGTAATGTTCATTAAACACAAATTCTTTTGCAAATAACGGTCTGCAACTGCTTTAAAGAAATAAACTCCATTTGTTTGGCTAGGGTATGTATCTGTCAGTGGTAAAACCACAAGCACACATTCTATTAGCTGAATTGTTTAATTAAACCACATCCTTGAAATGATCCACACCATATGAAGAGACAATATGCGTCCCACACTTTCTGAAAAGATATGTAAAGGGTCCCCAGAAACAAATAATTAGAATTTATCCTTGAAAGTCTTTTCTTCTCTCTAGACATATTTTCTCATCTGTAAAATGAGATGATAGTCCTAGGATGCCCACCAAGTACTTGTGCTAATGCAGTTTGAAGATTCTCTATTACTTGAAGTAATTGTAATATCTTAGGGTTTTATCCACTTTGCCCATCTATCTTTACATGGCAATTAAATGGTACGGGATTCCCAAATCAAACAGACATTTAAATATGAGACTTAAGAGGCCAACACTATGGTCTAAGTGGATCGCCTTATCAACCCTGTTTAGGCTTGCTCTTGCTTTTAATGAGGCTTAGAACCCTGGGCATGTGGGTAGTAAGGGCACAGGAAAAAGCTAGACTCCTTCAGCCCTTTCCTGGATATTCCTGCTGCCCCAATGGGAGACAGAAAAGAGTAGGAGAGGGAGGCTATGAGATGAGGAGGAGCAGACACCAGGCTGACCCTGCTCTGCAACCTACCTGCCAGCTGTGTAGCCTTGGGCCTCCCTGAGTCCTACTTTTCCTCGGAGATAACAAGGACTGGCAAGGTCACCTAATGGGCTAATGCTGAGAATGCATGGAGACAGAGCTTCGGTGTTAGAGTGAGCACTTAACAATTGATGCTGTATTACCCTTAAGGACATTAGACTACCAATATTGAGTTGATATTCCTGGGCCTTAAAGAGATAAAGCATATGTTTAGATTACTCACAAAAAAATGACCAAATCATGCTTTTTGAAGTTTCAACCCCCCCCCCCCTTTTTTTTTTTTTTTTTACAAAACTTGGATCCTCACAATAAAGAAAACTCTGATGTCAAGTTAGTCATGAATTTTTCAGCTTTTCCAACATGTGGGCTTATAGATTCATACACTGTCAGTGGTTTAGAGGAACTTAAGATGTGCCAGTTATTTCAAAGTTGTAAAGCGGAGACTAAAATAGTTTGAAGCTGAATTTTAAGCCTCTTTTGGCCGGATCAAAGAAACCCAAACTTCTAAAAATACCGAATTAGCTTTTTAAGCATAGTTTCTATCTTTAGTTGAAAAATGTGTGCAGTGTGTGCTCCTGGAGCTTACTTAAATGTATCCATTGAAATGAGCATTTATCTTGAAAAATGAAGCCTTTAGCCTGCACTAATAAAGTCACTTTCTCTGCCCTTGACCTCCTTGCTCCTTGTGTCAGGATTCCTCGCTACAGATCAGGGCCTCCTCCCTGCTCCTTTCTTAGTTCATCCCAGTCTTCTCACTGTAGTTAGTTGTGGTATAAGTCATACTATTGAAAACAAGATAAATGAATATGGAATAGAGCTTTCAATTTACCCATCATAAATTGGAATGTAGGTTCCAACATGGGTCAGAATCTGAACTATTTGCATTTTGGTTTCAAATCTGTCATGATGCTCTTGACAGCAGCATGGCCTTTCTAATTGCTGTGCTTGTTAAAATTCAAATTAGTCTTTACTTTCCTAGCAAATACTGATAGTCACAAAAAGTGGCCCAGAAGCCTCTTGTGTGATGAGGCCAGGCAGCCTAGGGTAGAAAACATGGGACTGACCATTCACAGAGACACAGTTACACCTGACTTCCAGTACTTCCATTGTAGATACATTAGAGACAAAGCGTCTTGACATATCTAGCTGGCCATTGGGGAAGCAGCTCTCCCTCTGCTGTCACTGATAGAAACACTATTTCAAATATAGGTTTCATGTGGGCTGGGAGGACCCCACCCAGGTTGGGTATAAGAGGGTCACATTCCCAGGATTGCAGAGCCTAATCTCCAGGAGTGGGCAGGGTCTCCCCAGGCCTGTGTTGACTACTCCAGACTTTAACATTCCTCATCAGGAATGACCTTTGGGGTGTAGGGGTGTCTGGGGCTACCTAGGGACTTTTGAGTAGGATCTCTGCCAGTTTTGCCTTGTTAAAAGGAGTGGGGACAAGAGAAGCAGTACAGTGGAAAGAAGGGGGAATTATTTTTCTTAAGCACCTACTTTGTGCAAAGCATCAAGCTAATTCACATTCACCCAAATCAGCCAATTAAATCCTCACAACAGCCCTAAAAATATATTTTCCCCCATTTGCATCTAAGGAGACTGAGGTTCTAAGTACTAGATGTACCGGTTAATAAAGTGGATTTTTTCCCCCCAAAAGATGGAGTTACACATATGTTGATATATATGCGATTTGATATGTAAGCTATTTTGTTGTATTGACAGCAAGCTTTAAAAGTTGATATGTCAAATTTTCTGAAGGTGTTAACATCATTTTTACACTTTAAAAATGTCAAATTTCATGCCCCTCCAAAAAAGAGCATTTGTGGGAAGTTTTAATTCATTACTTTATTTTGAAGAAAAGTGCTGCTGAATACTTGGGAAGCTTATGGTGAACATGCTTCATCTCAAGGTACCTGTGAATGCTGGTTTAAACGCTTTAAAAGTGATGATTTCTATGTGAAAGACAAAGAACGTCCAGGTCAACTGAAAAAGTTTAAAGACCAACAATTACAAGCATTATTGGATGAAGATGTGTGTCAAACGCAAAAATAACTTGCAGAAAGATTAAACATTGCTCAGCAAACCATTTCTGACCATTTACAAGCAATGAGAAAGATTTTAAAGGAAGGAAAATGGGTGCCACATCAACTGAACGGAAGACAAAAGGAAAACCGAAAAGTCATCAGTAAAATGTTGCTTCAACAGCACAAAAGAAAGTCTTTCTTTGCATCGAATTGTGACTGGTGATGAAAAATGAACTTATTTTGAGAATCCCAAATGCACAAAATCATGGGTTGATCCAGGTCAACCATCAACATTGACTGCAAGGCCAAATCGCTTCAGAAAGAAGATAGTGCTCTGTGTTGGTGAGATCAGGAAGGTGTGGTGTATTATGAGCTTCTAAAACCAGGTGAAACCATTAATACTGATCGCTACTGACAACAGATAATCAATTTGAATCACGCTTTGATCGTGAAATGACCAGAATGTGCCAGAAGATACGGCAAAGTAATTTTGCTTCATGATGACACACCATCACACACTTCAAAACCAGTTAAAGACACGTTAAAAGATCTTGCCTGGGAAGTATTAACCCACTCGCTATATTCACCAGACCTTGCTCCTTCAGATTACCACTTGTTCCAGTCGATGGCACATGCACTTTCTGAGCAGCACTTCAAAACATATGAAGAAGTGGAAAATTGGGTCTCTGAATGGTTTGCCTCAAAACAAGAAAAGTTCTGTTGGGACAGTATCCACAAATTACCTGAAAGATGGGGAAAATATGTAGCTAGCGATGGACATTACTTTGAATAAAACACTTGTGATGTTTCTCTTGAAATTATTGTAGGTTTTTTTAATTACAAAATCTGCACTATTAACCGGTACACCTAGTATTGGGTCCAGGCTCATCTAACCTCATAACCATGCTCTTGCCACTATACTATCCCTACCCTATTGGCTCGTTGTGTCCTGTCTACTTTCAAAAACGTTTTACATGGCTTGCAAAGGTATAACAAGCAAGGTAATGAGACTGGGATCTAGTGGGAAGGAAGAAGAAATAAAGGAGGAAAAAAGGATAATTAGATCCAGAGTTGGGTGACTGTCCAAAGTTATGCTCCCCAGATCCTGTACATTTCATAATGATGATACTCAGACTTGATTGTGAGCTTCGTAGCACCCAGTGCAAAGAAGGCAACAAGATGAGTTATAGCGTGCTAGCCCGCATGCACATACACCCCGCCCCCCTAAAATCAAAGAATTTGTTTAGGAAAAGCATAGATCCTCTGGTGTTGGTAAAAATCCCCAAGATCCTCATAAAGATGATTTTTATGCTTGGTTTTATTGCGTACAAGTTTCTGGCAACATAGTGGCACTAGCATGTATCTTCCAGGTTAATAGAGGTAGCATTATATTATCTTAAAGAAGAAAATAAAAGTACATGCCCATTGTTTAGTAGTGGTTCTCAACCTTCCTAATGCCACGTCCCTTTAATGCAGTTCCTCATGTTGTGGCGACCCCCAACCATAAAATTATTTTCATTGCTACTTCGTAACTGTAGCAACGAAAATAGTTTTATGGTTGGGGGTCGCCACAACATGAGGAAACTGCATTAAAGGGACGTGGCATTAGGGTCACCATAACATGAGGAACTGCATTAAAGGGACGTGGCATTAGGAAGGTTGAGAACCACTGATTTAGAGGGTACACTTATTTCTAAAGGTAGAACTTCTGTCTGTATTTATGAGGTGTGGATGACACGTTTTTATTTCAGGTATAGATCATTAGAAGCAGGGCACACAATCCTACCCCCTAAATCCACTTGGTTCTCTCTTGGGATGCATACTGTTTTGGGACAAGGAGGTCTACATAGGGATCTTCTTGGTTACAAGTGACAGCCTCTGATGCTAGCTGGGTTAAGATGATCTGTTGCAGGGAGGGGTAGCCCATGTAGCCCATGCTGCTCTCCATGACTCTCCCTTGACTTGCTCTGCCAGTGGCCTGTTCTACTGCATTCATGTGGTGGACATGCTTTCAGTATGTCCTGTGTATTCATGCACTTAGGTACAGCCACGGAGATGGGGGAGGTGCCTTACTCCTCACAACCCTTAGTTCCATTTCCAAAATTTCAGTGAAGGCTCCTGGCCCAGTGCAAGTTTGATGTCTCCTTTAGACTAGAGTGCTCTCACCAGTGGAACGGTCAAGTGCTGATGTGGTGGGAGGGGGCAGGTCCCAGACAGGAAAGCCCCTGGGACCCAGAACCCCTTTTAGGCATTGTCTATAGAGGTTTTGGTGTAGGAGTGGTCCAGGAGCCTGTTGTATAGTGACCAATAGATACCGTCCCATCTCCACATTCATAGATTTTCTGCCTAATGCCTTCATGGAGTCATGATTTCCTGTCACCACTGAACTGACAGGGTTCTAATCAGTGACCTTATGGTGAAAAGCTCCAGATCTTATTACTGACCAGTCCAGCCAGCCACCATCTTCCTTTATTTGATTCTAAAAATGATACTTGGGTTTTAGAGGATTGCTTTTCAGGCAGCTGAAATCACTGCTTACGCATTCTGGTACATTCCAGGAGAGAAGAATCAGGTTGCTTCATTTTATCCTGGGCCAGGCACTCAAATCCATCAGACTGCCTTCAGGTTTCAGCAAAACCAGGCCCGCCCCTCAGCAGAGGCTGGGCACCTGGGTTTCCTGGTAGCCTGAACTCACCTCCCAGCCCTTCCCTGCTTGACACACATGGCCCCTGGATGACCTGGCCCATTCTCCATGGCTCCACAGCCTCAGCAGGACTGACCTTACACTCCTATCACAGCCCCTAGAAGGCACATGTTTTCCATGAGACCCTCTCCTTTCCTATTAAGCCAGGATGCAGTCTGCTGTTGGAAGAATCGGGTACAGGAAGGAATAGTTGTTTTTTTGCTTTCACCACTTGAATGAAGTTCGATATGCCCACAGTCAGTTTTCCCAACTGAATTCATCCCTATCACCAACACCCAGATCAAGAACATGACTAGCATCCCAAGAGGCTCTCCTCTCAGGATTCCCGGGATTGGAAAAAAGTTTTAAAGAAAGAGGGAAAGCAAAAGAACATTGACTAATTTGCTTTTATTGGACAGTCTTTTTGCATATTTTTTACATGGCTCCAAATCCTCAATTTAAAGATTAAAAGTCAGAGCAGATCCAAAAGGCTGAAAAACTTGGCCGAGGCCAAGGCCCCAGAACCAGGTCTCCTGAAATCTCCATTCATTGCTCTTTCATCTAAGCCATGCTGTTGGGTTTCATTTTCTCTGTCTTTTATAGATTTTGGGAAATGAAATACTGTATTAATATTTTCAAAACTTTTTATGAAATTTGAAGTGTTGTATAATGATTGAAACTAGGAAACGAGAGCTTTTAATCCTAGCTTACAGGAAATTCTAACTAGTAGGAAATCTAATTCAGGCAGGCCTGGGAAACATCACACGCTCTGAGATGAAAGTCAGCTAAATTGGGATCTAATTCTATAATCTAAATATAGATATAGATATATTACAGGTTGGCCTTTTCAGCTTGGGAGAGGACCATTCACTCTAAAAAGCGCCTTTTGTGTCATAGAGAAGAGCAGCTAACTGGCTGTGGTGACAGCTCAGAACGTCAAGGGAGGAATTTTACTTTTTTGTTCCTTAGTCTTTATTTTCTTTAACTCTGTAATAAGAATGTATTTGTGTATTACAAGTATAATTAACAAGCTGAAAAGACAGAAGGGAAGATAGTACAGTGAGTGTTTTCGATGTGGCTGGGGGAGGTTTACGAATGGTGCTTGCCTTTCCTGGTCATTTTACCTTCAGTGACCATGAAGGATGAAAGTAGTCAGCAGCTGCCCTGATCCTCCGGACAGAGACCCTCCTTAGGTTGGCCTTTTTGTGGCAATTGCTCTATTATTTTTTTAAAAAGTTTTATTACCAGATTTATACAGTAGTCCTCTTTCTCATCCTTGAGGGGATATGTTTTAAGCCCACCTCTCCCTCCAGTGGATGCCTAAACAAAACACAGATAGTTATAAACCCTGCATATCTATATTTTTATTATACATACATACTGTGCCTAATTTATAAAGTTTAATTTATAAATTAGATACAGTAAGAGAATAAAACAATTCATAAAATAGAACAATTATGACAATATATTATAATTAATCTCTCAAAATATTTTGTACTGTACATCTAGCATGGATATGGGTTGGCAAAGGGACGATTCATGTCCTGGGCAAGATTGGGATAGCATGAGATTTTATCATGCTACTTAGAATGGTGAACAATTTTAAGTTTATGGTTTGTTTATTTCTGGAATTTTCCATTTAATTTTTTTGGATTACAGTTGCCTCTGGGTAACTAAAACCACGGAGAAGGGAGAACTACTGTATGCTCATAAAAATTAAACCACTTAGGACGTGCATAACATTAAAAAAATTTAGGGTTTCTCCTCTCTCCCACATTTCAGAGGTCACCACTATAAATCACATAGCATATAATTAATTTTTATTATTGTTTTTTCCCCTATTAGGATGTAAGGACAGGACTCTCTACCTATTTTGTTCACTGATGTATCTCAAGCCCCAAGAATAGTATTGTAGTTGGTGCATAAATGTCTGTGGAATGGGTGAATGCTACAGCGGAGGTCTCTGCACATGAGTCCTTGCCATTGGTGTAGGTATTACTGTAAGGTGGGTTCTTAGTTGTGAAGTTGCTGGACCAAATAGTATGTACACGTTTTCCTTTTGCTGGTTCTGCCAATGTGGCATCAGAAATGGCGACCTCAGTTGTCACTCCTCACCAGTTGACAGAAAGAGCCAGAGAACTGTCCTTTTCGGTACAACCTTACCAGCACTTGGTAAGTCAATTGTTATATCTTCCAAGGGTAGACAGTTTACATTTCCTCAATTGACAATAAGGTTGGACATCCTTTTGCATGATTATTAGCCAATAGTATCCCTTGTGTAATTTTCTTTTCACATCTTTTGCCCATCTTCTTTTGCTTGCCTTATCTTAAATGTTTTTCTGTGTCCTCTTATAGTAATTGAGGCTTTCTGGTTTTTTCATTTGATTTTTTAAAATCTGACAGCTAGTGCATATAGTGTAAGATGTAGGGATCTAACTTTTTTCCCAAGTAGATAGCAAATTTTCTCAGTGCAGTATTCTTTTAAATACTCTGACTAAAAGAGGATAAAAATCTGTCTTGGAAAGATGGGGGTTCTGAACTAAAAACATGCATAGCAATTTTTATCTAAAAACCCAGACTGGCAACCAAAGGGCTTATATGCATGCATATATGTATAACCAATGGAATACAAGACACTGGGGGGTTAGGGTATGCCTGGCTGGGGGGGGGGGGCAATGGGAAGATATGTATACATGTAACATATTAATAAAAAATTAGAAAAAATAAATATAAATAAATTAAAAAGTAGTATTTTTATTTTAAAATAAAAATAAATTAAAAAGTAGTAAGTAAAAGGAACTCGACACAAAGAAACACACATTGTATGACTTCATTTATCTGAAATGTCCAGAATAGGCAAATCTATAAGGACAGATACAGACCTGCAGTTGCTGAGGGATGGAGAGGGGTTATGAGGGAGGGTGGGAGAGAAGGGAGCAGGAAGTGACAGCTAATAGGAATAGGGCCATTTATAAGGGGAATGAAAATGTTTTCAAATTAAATTATGGTGATAGTTCAACAACTCTACAAATATGCTAAAAATCACTGAATTATGTACTTTTAATGAGTAAATTTTATAGTATCTAACTTACTTACATCTCAATAAAGCTATTAAAAATGTAAAACAACAACAACAACAACAAAAAAAACCCAGACTGGGAACAGGAGTTTGAAATAAATTTCCTCTAAAAGCCAAAACGTATAGAAATGGTAGCCTAAGGGCTTCCCAGCTCCCTGGAATTGAATGTTTCTACCATTAGCCTTCCCTCTTTCCCTTGCGTTTTTGGAACAGCCATCAAGGCTCTGATGACTTGTGTGAATGTGGCAGCACTCTGGCATTTAGAATGGTGGTATAATCACGCATATTGAAATCTCTAAATTTGTATTGGCTGGTCTGCTGTGTCTCCTTATACTGGAGGTGTAAAAACCCCAGGGACCCCTGTATAGTTGTCCTGCTGTCTCACAGTTCAGGGGAAACAAAAGTAACTATAACTCACATTACAGGGAATTATTTAAATTAGACTTTATTCCATTTAGTTGATACTGAAACAGGAATTTGAGTATTCTATTCCTTTTTCTCCTTTTCGCTTCCTCTTAATGAATACAGTTCAGAACAGACAGCCACCTACCCTATATACCCCAGGTGCTTTCCTGCCTGGCCCAAGAGGCAGGGCCCCGCCAGCCCAGTGAGTGTGTCTATGCCCCTCCGCCCCCCACTCACATGTCCCATCCCAATCTAAGGTTATTATCCTGTGCTGGCACACAGTGTCTAATGGAGGAGGCCCCCGGGCTCTCACCCTGGAGCAGGATATCACACACACAGGCAGAGTCCAGTTTGAATTCAGTAATGCTTACGAGTTAGAATTTTGCAGCAAAAGCCCAAAATTTTGCGGTAAAGAAAAGGACAGTTCGCTGGCCCTTTCTGTCACCTGTGAGGAGTGACAACTGAGGTCTCCTTTTCTGGATGTCTGTCCCTACTAGAATGTTAGTCTCAGGAGAGCAGAGAACCTTATTGGTCATATCATGGCTGTACCTCCAGTTCCTAGAACAGAGTCTGGGACTTAATAGATGTTCAGTAAATATCTATTTGACTGGCTGGTTGGATATTGTGGGTGGAATCATGACCAGTGATCACAAGTTACACAGTGGGGCTTGCCTGCCTTTTCCCATAAAGCTGGGAGTGTCCATTTAATACTTGAGGAACTTAACTCCCGGACAAGCTGTACAGATGTAAGCTCTCAGAAGAACATTTTTACTACTGGGAGAACCATTCCACTGACGGACCCAGCCTGTGAGGCTGGAAATGGGTTCTGCGCTGGGAAAGCAGGTTTCCTGTGGAGCAGGCTGGTGTAAGGGCCCTGGAGCAGAAGAGGGCTTTGACGGAGGAGGCCCCGGGCTCTCACCCTGGAGCAGGGTATCACACACACAGGCAGAGTCAAGTTTGAATTCAGTAATGCTTATGAGTTAGATTTTTGCAGCAAAAGCCCCAGTTAATGAAATAGTATAGAAAGTTGATATTATGAGATTTTGAATTATAATTAGACTAATGTAACTAATTAATGGTATACTGTTATAAATCAAACATTAGGTGAAAAGAATTACCCCCAGGATCTTACCCATATAAGAGTAACTCAGAAACAACCCCAGGTAAAAGAGAACTTGGGATTGACCTCCCCTAATGTAATAAGCCTCTGACTTTGGACAGATAGCCCCCCTCACTGGGCTCAGGTTTCTTATGGCTTCATTCACTTGTTCACACAGGATCTGTGTTGTGAGCATGTGGATGCCAAGCCCAGTGGAAGGTGCTGGAGTGCAGTAAGCAGGGCCTCTCTGGGGAGCTGCTATGTGGAGGGCTTCTGCCCAGTGCTAAGCTAACAAAGCAGGGTCACTCCGGCTCAGGGAGGTTGTGATAAATACTGTGATAAAGAAGAGGGCTTCCCAGGCCAGTGGTGTAAGAAGAAGATCCTACAAAGTAAGAACTTTTATATTAACAAATCTGACCAGTTCTCCACCTGGCACCTGAGCAGAAAATAGCAATATAAGGAAATTGTAGGTTGGTTCTTCCTGCTCTTAGTCAGTTTTTTACTGTTTATGTTCCCCAGACAGCTAGTCCTCAGAATAACCCTGTGATTCTCAAGATCCCAGAAGTTGTGGCTCTCTCTCTCAAAGACAGGCCTCTGTATCCAATTTCCTAGGTAATTAACTCTAGAGAGTCCTTTATTTTATTTTTATTTTTTTAATTTACTCACCAAGTTAAATGCTGTATCTTTTGGAATTTTTAAAGTAAAAGGAAAGTTAATGTGTGAACATCAGACTTGTCATAAGGAGCGTTACAAACACACCTCACTTGCCCCAGTGCTGAGCAAAGATGGGTCTGTGACATGAAGGCTCCCTCCCCTTCTTTTCACAAATCCTGACCCAGGACTGCGCACCTTCCCTCTACACACACATCCCCTTTACTTTGCTGTATTTTCTCCACAGCACTTACTGTCTTCTGACACATGCTGTTTGTTTGTCACCTATCCTTTGCCATATAAATTCCATGAATGCTGTTTCATTTCCATAGCCACCATAGTAGCTGGCATATAGTAAGCATTGGCATAATCATTTAATGAGGGATGACTCTCAATTCAGAGCACTAAGAGTTAGTGGCTGAATGCAGGTGGTGATCCATTCCCAGGAGGGACTCTCAGTCACTCTCCTTGACACATAGATGTTTATTAAAATTACCTAAAGGGTTTTGAATGGTATTTAAATTGTGAATGCAAACATCAGGGACTCTGAACTTTTAAGTATTGACTTGAATGAAACCAGGGAGCTTTTGCTTGGTCACATGTACTCAGTAGGAAAAGTCAAAAGTCAGCTATTGTTTTTTGTATTCACCAGGATGACCTGACCACTCCAGACCTTAACATAACAAAGTAGTGAAGGAAAGAAAGAAAACCCCAAACCCTGTGAGGTTGTGCAAATATATCTTTGCAGGTGCCTTCGGGCCTGTTGATTACTGGATTTTTCTCTTTTAGCATTTCAGGCTAAAAGGTATGACTCAACTATGGCCAATGAGACACCAGTAAAAATAGTTTACCCTTAGAAGAGCTTTTTCTCCTCCCATGGTTGGAAGTAGACAGTGTTACAGTCAATTGGGTTGTCTCTGGCCATCTCCTTCTTCTCAGTAAAGGTATTGTGGGCTCCAGGAGGTTGGGGAAGGCCCGCAGCCTAGGCTGTGATGGCTCTGTGCCCTTGGCTTACTCTGCACTTCTGGGTGCAGGAGCCCATACCCAGTAGCTGTTGGCCTTCTCCTTCTCTTCCATCATCACCTCATCCCAGCACCAGCACCACAGTCCCCGAAAATGCGCCCATTTCCTAGACAGCTCCAGGATTAGTGTCAGGACAAGGGAGGAAAAGTCCCATGGCTTCCTGAGTTTCCTCATTTGCAAACAGGAATAGTGTTAATCCCCTTCCTGGGCGGTGACAGAGCACCCACAGAGGCATGTGTCTGAGCATGTGGGTGTGCTGAGCCCAAGTAAAGCACCTGTCAGTTGGTTGATTCATTCATTCAACCAATATTTATTGACAGCCCCCCTAACAGGAAGGAATATTACATAGCCCCTAAAAACTAAAATCATGAATACTGTTTAGAAACATGGCGACAGTTACGTTAGCAATAACAAGGTGTGGCCACTATGTTGGCAGGAGGAGGTCAAGGACTATGAGCTTTGCTGGGGATTCTAGATGGGTTTTGGGTAATTTGAATATAAAATCTTTCTTTAATGCTGTTATATATATTTTCCTTGAAATAACTATCCTTAGTGTGGCAACCTGTATCTTAGAAATTATACCTCCAGAAAGGAGGAAATCTTGTTATTTGCCTAAAACTCAGCCCAGGTTCAGTCTTCTCCCCGAGGGGCCCTCCCTGACACCCCATCAGCAACTATTCCTCCTCGCCCTGAGGGGTAAGTCCTTTCCTCTGTGCCCCTGATGCTGGTACTGTTCTCAACAGCTATTAATGGAATGGAAACCAGCATGTAAAGTTTTGGATATGGGTGCTGTGTTTTATTTATCTTTATTTCATTGTTGGTTAGCTCATAGGTGCACCTCCTAGGGAAAGGATAGGGTGACTCACCTTCTAAACCTTCTTTCTAATCTATAAAGAGTACTGACCCTGCTGGATTGCTGCAAAATGATGCATATAAAAAGCTCAGTGGAAGTCCTAATACACAAAAGGCACTCAATACTAGGGTAAAAGTCTCTTTCATCTTTTGTGGCTTTCATTTTCGAATACTCAGATTGTTCTAAAAAAATAAATTGCTTGTAACATGAGTCTGCCCTGCACTGTATCAGGCTATTTTTACTTAACTGTTTTGTGAGTGTCCCATGGGACTGGATTTTGAAGGCCATGCACTATCGGAGCTGCACTTTCAAAATGCCACCCTGCTTGGCACAATCCCCCAAACCCCCTCTCACAGGAGGTGGCTTCAGCCTGGGAAAACTAGATGTCAGTGAAAAATGCTGGAGGTGGTTGGCATCTGCAAAAGCTGCTCATAAAACCAGTGCGTTCTCAGTACAAAATGAGCACTGTTAAAAGTAAAATGTACAAGAAGAAATATATTTTAATATGAGGGCAATGCAAACAGTTTTGCAAGGTATTAAGATCACATTCATCTTAATTTTATTATATATTAAAGTTTCTAACTTTTCAAATAATGCAGTTTTCGTTGTTTTAAAATGTCTGAGAATTATAGAGCTATTTGGTTGTGGCTGTCAGGCAAGGACTCCTGCCATTTATTGGGGCCCTGGTTTTATTTAATAGCCAGATGAATGGAACAGTTAATAAAAGAAATATTGCTTTATTCCCTGACATTTATGTCCTTGGTTTCCAATAAAGAATTGAAATTATGAATAGTTGATGGTTTAAATTGATGTTTTATGTTGAACGCTAGCTATAATTTGCCCTCTGAGGATTGTAATACCGAGAAACAGATGGTTTTTCACAGTAACAAATTGCTATGTGTATACAGTCTATAGTCTTGGCTTTCAGATACTTTTACCTTCAGTTCTGAGCTGCCTGGTTGCTGGCAGGCTGGGCGAGCCACAGCGTCTCTTGAAGGGGGCTCCTATGCTGGGGGCAACCCCAGCCAGCCCCCCAGGGTTCCGGTTGAGGTTCAGATCAGAATATTGGGAAGTCCTGTGCACCAGACACAGCTGGCACCTGCAGTTCAGACCCAGAATTGGGAATGGGGGCCAAGAGGAGCAGTCTGTTTTTGGAAGCAACTCACTAACATCACCGTGGTGGCTGTGAGGCAGTGCCCACAGCATTGCTACATGTGACACTCAGAGAAATGCAAAGGAGATGAGATGTTGTATTCTGTGGACGTCCTGCAATAGAGAGATTGGGAGCTTTGGCTCTGGAGCCAGATGGCCTGAGCCTCTGGCCAACTAGGCAACCTTAGGAAGGTTTCCTGAGAGCCCCATTTCACTTTCTTCATCTGTAAATGACAGTGGATTGAATGAGATGATCCTGTAAAACAGCACTTAGCACAGGACAGGGAAAAAGAAAGTACCAGGCCCAGTAAATGGTGGTGATGGTGTTGAGTGTGAATTATAGAGCAGATTGATGTGGCGTGATTCTTAGGGTTACAAAAACTTTCTTGTTCTTCAGGGCAAATTCCCATGGGGGTTCTTTAAACAGCTATGCATTATGGCTGCAGAAATGTACTTTCCAGAGCCTTTTAAAGGAACATGGCTTCCATGGAGCAGTGACTCTCCAATGTGTCTTTGTAATGTTGGCCTCTGCGGCGCCTTCTTGAGAGAAGGACCTGGGCTGTCCTGGGCCTGAGAGCCACTAATGCTAATGCATCAATGCAACATAAACTTGGAGCTTCTTAAACTGTTGATATGTGGACCAGAGCCCCTGGCTGACAATTCAGGAGCATTTACAGTTAGAAAATGGTGCCTGCTTTTAGGTGTAATTTTGCACAAGTGATAATAATACTTGGTAATTGGAATTAGTAATGATGCACTTGGGGTTAGCTCTTAATATTTTTGTAAAATTTCATCAGTTGAGATTGGTGCTTCTATCTTTTCCAAGAAGAATGTTGAATTTAATGGGTTTTTTTGTTTGTTTTTTTAAGTTGTAATCCAAAAGATTGTTTTCAAGGCATTTACTTACTACTTAGAATATAAATCTCTTTTCCATAAGGAAATAAAATATTGTCAAAGTGTTTGAGCTCTTAGTTGATAAATAAAAATCCTATTTATCTCATGACTCATTTGGGAGAGAGCTAACAGCATTTTCTGAACACGTAGCATGTGCTGCCCTTTATCCTTTTACTTAATCCCTGAGGTAGATGAGAGGCAGGGCCCTTCTTGAGGTCTCATCACTGTGCTGGTGTGTGACAGAGCTGGGACCGGATCTGGTCTCTGCTGCCAGAGGACACCCTTACGGGCACCATCGTCTGAAGCATGCCACTAGCTTGGCTTCCAGCTCTAGCACAGAACTGGGTGAATGGTCGTTATTGTCCAGATTCCTGTGAACTGGTATTGGGTTGGTATAGCAGGCGACCCTGCTAGCCGTTTTCAACCGCTAAACCGCTGCTGTAGAGCCTAAGACAATCGGAAAACACAGATATTTACATTACAATTCATTAACAGTGGCAATATTACAGTTATGAAGTAGCAACAGAAATAATTTTATGGTTGGGGCTCACTACAACATGAGGAACCATATTAAAGGGTCGCGGCATTAGAAAGGTTGAGAACCACTGCTCTAGAGCATATACCTTTCTGGACATCTTCCCCATGTGTGACACGAGGTTATTGATCTAGAATGCTCTTCCTTCAGCACTAAGCTGATCCCCTGCTTTAGATCTCTTAGCATCTCCCTGCAGCCTAAAGGAAGAGCCGGGCATTTCCCCAGAGCATGGAGACATGCCCTAGCCTGACTCCAGCCTTCCTGACCTTGGTGGAACCTCAAGTTTGTCCCTTGGTGCTTGTCCTCTGCCCCAGACATCCCTTCCCTGCTCCCACTTTCCTTTGCTCACCGCTCAGCTGGGACTCCTCCGGGATTGCTTCCTGGCTGGGCCTGATGCTGCTGAGGAATGCCTGGGCATTTCAAACCTCTGTTTACTCTCAGGTCAACTCTACCTCATCCAAACATGGGGTGCAGCACATAGCAGACATCATACATGTAGAATGGATGTGTGTATAAATGTACTCTAAGCCGTTGTGATGGACCAAGAGGTACTGCTTTTATCCTAATCCTGAGACTAAAAAGGCAGAGTGAGGTGTGCACATGGCCCGCTGTTCAGTCATGGCTCAGATACTCGGTGAGCGCAATCATTTACTGGCAGTAGTTACTAATAGATTTTCATATCTTCAAGTGGAAGCAATGATAAATGTAGGTCCACTGCTTGTTTTGAAATTTCTTTTAGAGTGATGTTTCAAAGCTCTTGATTTTTTTTTACTTAAAAAGGAACTTGTTTCTTGAGTTGAGTGTTAAGAGCCTTTATTGTCATTTCTCTGTGTGGCAGCAGAGACCCTCACGAGAAACAGGAGCAGGGGTGGTGACTCTGGGTCACTTTAATGCATGGACACACGGGGCGCTTGGAGGCCTAGGAGTGCTAGTCTGACCAGAAAGGACAAATTAATAAAATCAGTCTCGCTTTACACTAGTTCTTACACTGAATAAAAACAAGGGACAGTGTATTTTATACTGAAAATAGGTCTAAATTAACCATTGATGAGAAAAACCAAGGTCAGAAAAGGTAAAGGTCTTGGTGGCAGAAGCTATTCCCTGTGGGTCGACCCTACTGACTACTGAGCATCCCTTCTGTTCCTCACAGCTTGTATCATCCCAGGGTGGGGCCCGGGGTGAGTGAGTGCTGAGAAATCCAGGCTGAGCCCTGAGATTCTCGGTGAGCTGCGAAGAAAGTGGCACCTCTCCCTGGCTGTGAAAGCTCAAAGCACTATTTGTGGTGGCCACACCAAGAGTTTTGAAAACTCTTTCTCATTAGCTGCTCTCCTCTCAGATGAATCAGCACCAACTTTTTCTCTCCTTCCCCCTGCCTCTGCTCTTTCCCCAAACTCTCCTGTCTCTCTATTGCTGCCTTTCTTTCATTCTCGAGTCCACAGCCCTGCTCGGGTTTCCAACCTCATATGGCCTATTCTGATGTCTTTTGAGGGCCTTTCCGAGTCTGGGCCATGGCCTGGCCAGCCCTTTCCATCACCATTGTCCTCACGATCCTGGCTTCCCAGGACATTTGGAATGAGGCCTCCACCCTGATGCACACTCCAGTGCTTTTTGTGATGGGTCCCACTCGCTGGTAGACAGACACAGCCTTTGCCTAAACGCTTCAGACATTCTGTCCTCGGGATGTTGAGATCCCCTCTAGAAGTGAGGCTTCCATGTTCTGGGGCCTGTGGGCTTGCTCGTCCTTTTCTTTTTGCCTATCAGTATTCTGCTCACCTTCCAAGACCCCTCTGTGAACCTTCCCAGGCCTTTTTGCCTCTCATAGCACCTTCCTCACTTCATCCTGTCACTCTGCATGCCCACTCTACCCAACGGCAGAGCCACGGCTCCCAGGTGGCGTCTGATCCCACATGTTGTCCCCATTGGTACCTCCCTAGAACTTTGCAAGCTCTGAGCAATGGTAACAGTGGCAATAAACAGGAATGGCTACCTTTATAGTTAGACCGTGTTCTGCTGTGTACAGCCATTTCTTTATTTAACCTCACAGCACACAGTGGGCTAGGTAATCATATATTATTCCACAGATAGGAAGACACAGCCTCAGAACCATTAAGAAATTTTTTAGGCTCTCACAGGTTACAGAGCTGCCAAGGGGCAGAGACCAAACCCAAACCTGGCTGTGCATGGCGTTAATTTTAATGAATTTTAGGAGATTGAGTTTGAAGGCACTTGGGAGGTGATGCAGCCCAGTTTGGGAGCTAACGTATGGTCCTCACAGTTGGGGTTAAAGGTAGAAGGCAGCTGAGGATGCCCTGATCCCAACGTAGCTTCCTCCAGCTAGTCAAATTCTCAATTTCTGCCCCATCCTCTGTCATCCCCACTATATAGATTAGATCAGGAGGGCAGTGACATGAGTAGAGTGGGGCAAGGATGTGATCCCCTCCCCCCAGAGAGACTTGTCATATCTCTCTGCATACACTCCAGGGCCATAATTTATATGTGGGTTCTTGGGCTCTGAAGACTAAATTAAATTATGGCCTTACCATAGTGGAGATAGGAATTGATGGCAGGGGGACGAGCGGCTGGGGAAGCTGAGGGGTGGAAGGTAGCCATCCTCATCAAGGATTCTTGCAGCCTCAGCCATGCCAGGAAGAGCAGGTACAAATAACAATTATTTAAGTTTCATTATGCATGCATTCCCACTCATCTGCCCCATAACTTCTTCAAGCACATAGGTATGTACCCTTTGACAGTTGAGGAACTCTGAGGCTTCATCAGACCCAGGGCCATATAGTGAGTTAGAAGAAAAGCCTGTTTGGCCCAATGGTTCTCCCTTTTTTTGTAGATGTACTGGGTACATCTATAGGAGACAAATGCTGGAGTAAAAGGTTGTATGTTAGAATAGCGCCTGCATACATATAAGAGTCAATGGGGTACCTGGAAAAAATGAACTTGAAACAAGACCAGGTAAAGTAGCTGCTAAGTGTAAGAACCATGGTTTCCTTGTGTGTAGTTGGGGAGGACCACTTGGCTATATTTCTTCTGTCATTATCCCCCAGCTCCTAGCATTTACACCCAAAACTGCTGTTGAGGTCCTTGGTGGAAAGTGCTGGGGAGAAGGTGGCTGGTTATAGTATTAGGATAAAGGCCACAGAAGGATTTTGAAATTGCCTTTTCCTTCAGTATGTGTATTTTCATCATTACTGAATCTAGTGAACATTTTTTGAATCTCCTATTGCTATGAACTAGTATACGAAGAGATAAGTGGCTTGCCAGGTCATCCAGGTACTATTGAGGCAGCCCTCTGAATCCCAACCCCCCAGGTTCTAAAGGGGAGCACTTTCCCGATGGCTCACAAGATCTAGTTCTAATTGTACTTCATTAAGAACACAGCATAAAAGAAAAAGACTGTCAAAACACAAGCCATGTTGGAAACAAACATTGGGTTCCTGACCATTACCATAGGCAGAATAGTTTAAGTGTTCTAGAATGCCAGCTAAAATGTTGTGTCCAAAAATATTACAGTATCAGGCACCTGCGCCATGTGGCGGAGGCCATGGTTGAGACCACAGTTGAGTTCTGTGTCTCACATAAGTATAGCCATAGCCACAGGGTTGCGGCAGAAAGGAGCCTGGGAAGCCAGCTCCCCTAGTCCTTGAAGCTCAAGGAAAAGTGGGGATAGGGCTGTCTTAAATCCCCTTCCTCCCGACCCCAGTCTTCAACCATAGTGCCTCTGTTTTCTTTTGTCTTAAGTATTGCACAGTCATGTAAAGTTTTATTTAAAAATAGTCTTCTCAAAAAAAAAATTTTTTTAAGTCTTCTTCAACTGGAAATATTCAAAGGATTGAAAATTACTAAATTAGACTCCAACCTATTTGGGTTTTGGTTTGGAAAACTCAGGGAGATGTCCAGGCTGAGATAACTACCTGAGATACCACCGATGGCCGGTGGAACCCCGAGGCTAGGCAGCATCCTAACTACATACCCAGTACCCAGCAAGGGGACTCAGTGTATGTTTGTAAAATGAAATAAATTGTTATTTCCCAAGTGGCCACATGGTCCATAGGTTGACCCTGATTTAGGTCTTATTTCACCTTGTTTAGAGAGGTTAACTCAAATATGAGTGAGCTGACATCTGGCATCATGGCTGTGTCTGAAAGATAATGCATAAGACTGTAAATAAGGGTTAAATCTGGGGTGAGGGCTGCCAGAGTTTTTATCTTTTCTGGTATTATTTGAGTTTTTTTACGGCAAATATATACTATTAGTAAATAATCTAGTTTCTTTTCAATAGAGGATAATACTATATATATATATAGTACTATACATAATATATTATTATTATTTATATACATATATATGTATAAAATTTCTCTGGTCTTCAGACCTGGGAAACCTCTCTGGCACCTTTCTCCCCCAACCCTTTTCCAAGGCAGTCCTGAACCCACCATGCCAACCATGTGCAGTTCAGGGTTTCATCTGCCTGGGCCTCAGCTTTTCTCATGTGAGAAGAAGGGATTGGGCCTCAATCCTTACCTTTTCCAACCTTCTCTGACTAATGTGCATGGTGGATGGTAGTAAGAAAGATCTGGAGAACATACCGTTTCCCCAAAAATAAGACAGTGTCTTATATTAATTTTTGCTCCCAAAGATGTGCTAGGTCTTATTTTCAGGGGATGTCTTATTTTTCCATGAAGAAAAATACGGTACACATTTATTGTTGAACAAAAAAAAAAAAAAGGGAATTTATTACCTGTATATGGTATGGTATTAGCTGTCATCACAAACCAGCTCACTGATTGGCCGCAGTGCAGCTGGAGCTGTTCAGGCAGTGCGAGGTCTCTTTAGGAGTCAGATGTCTTACAGTAGCTTCGGGGGCCTTATATTCTGGGGAAGCCTTATTATTGGGGAGGTCTTATTTTCGGGGGGGATGCCTTATATTACAGCGAGAGGCAAAACTGGAAGTAGGTCTTATTTTGGGGGGATGTCTTACTTTCAGGGAAACAGGGTAGTTGGCTGTCCAGTGCAGGTATCAAGGGATGCTAAGACAAGGTCACAGGTCAGAGTCAGCCATGTGCTGTCGGGAAGTGGGGGCTGAGAATTGCAGCTACTCCACTGGGGGTCTCGAGGTGTTTAGGAACCTCTGGGAGTGATTCCCAGGGGAGCATGTACTCTCCCATTTATAGTAAGTCAGAGAACCACTGATGCAGGAAAGAAGCAAATTGCCACTAAGACTGTGCAGTTTGTTTATTAATGAATGTGTTCATCCCTTCTGCACACCCATGGCAGATTAGAAGAAACAGCTACTCCACTTCCTAGCTATGTGGCCCACAAAGCTGAGAAGTTTGGACGGAGCAGTTTGAATGGGCTGGCTTCCTGGCTGTCATTCTCGCCACACTGCCCACTCTTTCCCCAGTCCCTTCCATCTGGCCTCGGCTGCTGTGTCTCTAGCTGCAGAGGGCTCTCTTAGGCCTTGTCTTAATCACTCCTTCATCTGTAAATGTATTCCTCCCTTGGCTTCTGGGGCCACTTCAGAGCCTCCCTGGCTTCTTGGCTACTCTCTCTCCATCACCATGGTGCTCTTGTGTCACTACACTAGCCCTTTACACCCTCATTCTCTGTTCAGGAGGCCAGGTTGTTCTCAGAGCTCCATTTATTTTCTCTGTCCTTTCTCAGCTGCCCGGTGCATCTAATATAATGTGTTCAAAGCCAATCTAGTGATCTCTAATTGCTCAGGCTTTTCTTGGTGGTAGCCCCTTTGTCTACCTGGCTTCTCTAGACTGCACTCTGGGAGTGACCACCTGACAATCCCTTATCAACATATCACCAAGGCCTTCCATTTTTATCTCCTAAGGACTTGAATTTATTCATTTTCTCCCATTATACCTTAGGAATTGCCATTCTTTCTCTCTTAGGTCTCTGCTAGTATTGCCTTGGCAATCTCTATGGGACATCTTGGCCAGCCTTATCTATAATAATAAAAGCATAATGTGCTAATTAGTCCAGACAGCTGAATGACCTTCCAGACGTCCTTCCCGGTGATCTTCTGTATGAAGCTGTGGCTGCGAGGGTTGAGGCAAGCCAGCGGCTGCAAAGGCCAAACCCCTTGTACCAATTTCGTGCATCGGGCCTCTAGTATACCTATAATTGGCTTTCTCTGCCAAGATACTTGCATTTGGATCTGGGCTAAAGGCTTCAGCTTCTCTGATGTTGCATTCAAGAATCTACTTGTTATCCACCTTTCAAGAATATTACAAAAGCTCTTGGTTTCTTTTTGGAGGGATTTTGAGAACTCAAGAGTTGTCTCATTTGTCCAAAAGAAAAACTGTAGAAATGCCTGTGGACCATTACTGGGACTCACTGGGAGTTGGGGTCTTCAGGCACACCTGCCTCAGCTCCCATCACTTTGCCTGGATGGCTTGAAACCCCTCCTCATATTCTCCTGAGAAGGCCCTTAAAGCAACCCTGGCTTACTTATTCCTGCCACGTGGACGTCAGAAAATGTTCTTTACAGAAACCATGCACAGTGACAGAGCATATTGCTTACCTCATCAGGTTCTTCCTGTTCTTTTTGTCATTCTTTTAAAACTTAATGAGTCGGGATCCCTCTGTATAAGATACCATCTAAACCTGCATGGCCTAACTTATGGCCTCATGCCTTTTGATTAAAAGACCTTACTCAGATATCTCTGAGGGAAGGGTCATTTATGTTAAACATTGTCAGAACTTCAGGTGACAGTTTACTTGGCAAATAATTTTTATCACAAAATAACAAAACAAGTATAAAAGTAATCCTGCAGACTACTATAAAATGTCTCTAGACAGTACTCATCAGAGATTAGATTTTCTTGCACAAAGCTCTTGTTGATGTTTAAAAATCACATTGGTCTGGCCCTGGTCCCATAGGCAAGATGACACCCTGGTGAATACAGAGCGATTTGTGTTTATGGGGACTTAGCAAACTGGTGGGTAGTTTGCAGTAAGCTTGGCAGTGCTTGTTCGTATTTATCCAAGAGATGCAGGGCCATCTGCCTATTTTACATGTGGTGGAGATGTCTGACCTTCTGATGGAGGAGAACTCCCAGGGAGGCTGTACACGTGATGATGGCTGGAAGGTGACTATGGGGCACTTTCTGAGTCACTGTCCTCTGTTCTAGGTCAGCAGTACGCAAGGGGACAAGTGGGAAGGCTACACAGACTTGGGTCCCATGGTCTCGAGCCTCGCTGACCCTCTAGGCCTTAGGAGTGGACAGCAGCCCATGCCTCTGGGCAGCAGGCCCAGCTGCTCAGACAAATTGTAGCAAGTCTTTTTTTCTGGCTTATCTCTGCCCAGCTTGCTGTGAGCAAGCCTAGAGGAACCTGTAGGAGCAGTGTGGCTTTCTAGGGAGAAAGTGAAATGATCCCCAAATTCAAGGCTTTAATTATTACTCCCTCCCTCCTATCCCTTTTTTCCCCCATCTTTCTTTCTTATCGATATGGCCCCCTTGCTGCCTTCTCTTTCTTCTCTAGTATGGCCCTGTCCTTACCTTGCCATCCAATGTCCGCCATAAGTCATGGACCCCCTTTAGTGTTCCTGTCTAAAGCAGCCTCCTGTAGAAACTTGTCTGACACATTTACCCCAGGACACACCTTGTGCACTTCTGCCACCTCAGCAGACCTTGTGCACTTCCACCCTTCCCTTGGCACTTGTCTTATTTTCTCCCCATTTTACAGACTGTCACCTAGCCCGAGAGTGGAGGCACCTGGCTGAGCATAGCTCAGGGCCCAGCATCTGGGCCAATGCTTCCTGTCAGTCCTCAGGCTCCTTCTTAATGAGTCGGGATCCCTCTGTATAAGATACCATCTAAACCTCCTTGGCTTAACTTATGGCCTCATGCCATAAGAACCATAAGAATCTCGGGGAGGCCGAGACCGGTTTGGCTCAGTGGATAGAGCATCGGCTTGCGGACTGAAAGGTCCCGGGTTCGATTCTGGTTGGGGGCATGTACCTTGCTTGCGGGCACATCTCCACTGTGGGGAGTGCAGGGGGCGGCTGATTGATGTCTCTCTCTCATCGATGTTTCTGACTTTCTATCTCTCTCCCTTCCTCTCTGTAAAAAATCAATAAAATATATTTAAAAAAAAAAAAGAATCTCGGGGAGGATTCACTGTGGGTCAGTGTCCAGTCATAAGGACCCTAGACTTCTTCATACCCCCTATTAAACCCAGTGCCACTGGGTACATCCAGTAAAAACAGTAAGTAGGTGCTTCTGAGCAGGGGAAAGGGCTGTGGCTTCAGGCGAACCTGTGATCACTCTCTCCAGAAGGAAGGAGTGGCTTCTGTGCCACAGGAACACAGGTTGCCCAGGAGTTAGCCACTTGGCTCAGTATCTTAAACCAGGTACCCTCTTACTTGGGGCTGTGTGCCCTCCTGCCCCAACCCTAGGACCTGGCACAGAGCCAAGTACTGTGCTGTCATGAGCTTCAGCAAAGATCACCCTCTGCTTCACCACACTTCCTGGGCATTGTGCCCATTGCAGATGAACCTGGGACGCAGAGGTGAGGTGACTAGGCCCTGCACCTGTGGGTGAGAGGGACCAACCCAGTACAGGACATATCCAAGGTTCACCCACGGTTGCCTGAAAGACATCCGTAATCCTAACCTACTGTAAGCATTGCCAGTCACGAGAGAAGCAGTTTTTCCACATCCCACTTAGGCCTGTAGGGTTTCAGGAAGGACAGGAAGGGAGGGGGTTGGCCTCCCCAACTTCAGTCTTCCTGAAAGTGAACCCATCACCGGTGAAAGATTGGCCTTTTGGAAGGAAGAGAGTGACCTCGGCATCTGGTCCCTGAGCAAGCCCTGGTAGGGGGAGGGCCACGTCCCAGTAGGCTCTGCAGTGTATGTGTGTGTGTGGGCAGGGAGCCGCTTCCTTGTCTAAACATCAATGTCCAGCTTTCTTCCTCCCTTTCATAAGCAGAGTTCTGTCAAGAGCACTATCCAGAAAGGCCCCTGACCTCTCAGGTTTATGGTGAGGCTTTGAAGTGTGTTTCTTCCTGGCCCTCAGGCCACACCTCTGTGGGGGTGCCTCTGGCAGCATTTCCCTCCTCCAGAGCCTGACATGCCCAAGGAGAGCCCAGCAGCTTCCTCCAGGTTCTGCAGACAGGCGGGAAAGACACTTTGGCCTTCATCATGCTATCTAGTCTGCTGTCCCTGTGTCAGCCAGAGGTAGGGTGAGCTGACTGTTGGGATATAGGAAGGGGTTCAGTTCCTCGGTCCCCATTTATTACCTCATGTACTTTCCTGAGAAGCAGCTCTTACCTCTTCTCAGGATTTTCATCTCCTTTGGTCTCATCACCTACACATGGCTGTTTTAACTTCATTGGGGACAAGCATTAGAAGATTACTTTGAAATCTCAATTCTTTAGCAGACACGGCAACTTTGGGAGCTGCCTTTCCTTTGATTTATGTTGGCTACATTCAGACAGCAGCATTGCCACCACTCCCAGAGAGCACCCCACAATTAGAGGGTTGGAGTGTGGTTTCTGCTCCGCCAAGGCTGGTGACAGATTGCCTGAGAAGACCCCCTGACAGAGTGTGGTGTGTTCATCTGCAGCAGGGCCACTTGTGGCCCAATTGCTTCCAAGATTAAACTTTCCCGAGGGGTCTGTACTGGCTGCCTGGTTTAAGATTACTGACAAATATATTGAATTGGATCATGTTTAAAAATATATAGGTCTTGAAGTATTTAGGTTTGGTAAGAAAATGACATTTTTTATTCCATCCCGGGGCCTGTTGGTTTTGTCGGTGTTGTGTGTGCATGTTTTAGAGTCTCTATTTTGAGCTGTTTGAAAAAGCAGCTGCCCTGACTGAGACACACGTGTCTTAAGCTTGTTTCCCGATGTTAGCACTAAAATAGAAATCAGACTCTTGCAGGCAACTTGTCAATGAAACCACTTCCAAATGTTTTTCCAGACCCGCTGGGTTGACCCAGCTTCTTTCTCATCTACCTTATGTGGGAGATAACATTTTTAGTCCTAAAGAGTTTTAAACAGTTTCAGACCTGGAAAGCAACATGTATTCTGAATACATTGAAGTTTTCAAATATTCCTGTATAGTCAGTATCCTGCATTAAACTCCTCCAGAAATAACTGTGGGCACTAAAAGGCTGAAGCAGAGTGAGTAGCCTTGCCTTACATGCACCTGATTTTCTCCTTTATACATTTATCTGCACTTTAGCAAACTGCTTATTTGGCTGGGTGTATGCAGTTTCCCAATGCTGACAGAATGGCCAAGTGTTCATCAGTATTTAGGGAAAGTTATTTTTAAACATTATTTACTTTTGACCCATGTCCTGCGGCCTTCACTTGGAGAATTCACAGGATAGCTCAGGGTCTTCCAAAAAGGACAGATCTGCTCCCCAACCAGACTCATGCTAGAGGGCCCTGAGAACGTTGATCCTAGGTGCTGCCAAGAGCTCCAGTGACCTCTCCCTCTTGAACAAAATCATGTTTAATTTTTGGTTTCTTGTCTTTTTACTGAAAAGTTCTTATCTATTTAGCTGTGAGTGGGGGGAAGGGTGGGGAGTAGAAATGCTTTCTCTCCCTTTAAGTTCTTTAATGAACATTTATAATAAATGTGTCCTATTTGCCAGGCCTTGTGCTGGGAACAGAAGCATCAGTAAAGCATGGTCCCACCTATAGGGAACTCTTAGGGAGTCTCAGACCTGTAAACACATTTTCTTAGGTGTTGGGGACACTGGGCCGGCACTCAGTTCTCCGTGGGGTGGGGAGGTGTTGGGTGGGCTTCATGTAGGTAATGATCTAGAGCAGCCCTGTATTCTAATACCTGCCTTCCTCTAAACTCTGTATGTGTCTTGGACATACTCCTGTTTTGCCTTTTTCATGCTGTATTGCTATTATTTTATATTACTTCTTCTTGAGGGATTCCATCTTAAGAGACCTGGACAATCTTCCTGGCCATGTAGGGACAGGGCACACAGCAGGTACTCAGTAAGTATGTACTAAGCAAAAGGCACTCCTTCCTTCTGGAGAGAGTGATCACAGGTTCGCCTGAAGCCACAGCCCTTGCCCCTGCTCAGAAGCACCTACTACTGTTTTTACTGGATGTACTGAAGTTTGAGACATCATTATTCATTTTTCAGTTATGCCAATAGAAAAATATGATTAATTTACAAAAATTCGACTAAAAGGACAGTCAGAGAACTATTATATAAAATGAGGTAAAATGGTGTGTGGTTGCGACTTTTGCATGTTGCCTTGAATTCTGCATCACCTAGAGTTAGGGGGTGGAGATTTGGTCCCTGAGCATGCCCTGGTAGGCGGAGGACCCCTTCCCAGTAGGCTCTGCAGTGTGTGTGCGTGGGGGGGAGTGAGGGGGGGAGGGCAGGGAGCCGCTTCCTTGTCTAAACATCAATGTCCAGCTTTCTTCCTCCCTTTCATAAGCAGTTATGTCAAGAGCACTATCCAGAAAGGCCCCTGGATTAAAAATAATCTTCTTCTTGTACCAAAGTCCATGAGATTTGGGTTGGTTCTTTTTCTCCATGGCATAATCCACCTCATGTTTTCTTGCAGGTTTCACCCCATTGAGATTCTCAGGTCTCATCTGACTCTTACTAGCATGAGCAGGATTCCAGGATGCCTTGCTATTGGGCCACAGCCCTGCGGGACCTCAGCTCCCCTCTTTGCTTGAAGTCTGCTTGGATGTTTTCAGTGAGGCTCCCTGTTGTCAAAGAACCTAATTGTGTTTGCAGGCCTCCAGGGATATGGGCATGCTCTTTGCATTTGAGAACAGATCTGGGCCATCCTAGCCTCCTCCACCTGTAGCAACTTATTATTAAGAGTGTGTCCCTTGGGGAGGGTTCTTTCACTCCTTGGAAGGGAAGTCTTTGCTGCTGCCACCTATTGAGGGACTCTGTAAAGAGGGTCCTTTGATCCTTCAAGGGAGTGTCTCTGTCCCACCCCACCCCACCAGACCCACCAACAAGGGCGGAGTACTCAGACAAAAAGGGCTGGCATGCATCTCCCTGTGCTCCAGGCTCCAGTTCCTAGTGACTGTGGGAAGCTATCATAATAAAGGAGGTTATTTCTGAGCTGCCCAGAAAGTGACTTGAGAGGGATGGACCACCAGCCTTATATCTGCAAATAACAACCTGATTGCCTTACTGAAAGGTGTTTGCTGTGGACAGAACTGGGCCCTTCCTGGAGTCAGAGGCCTGGGTTCCATGCCAATGTCAAGTTGCCAGGATTTTTAAGTCCCAGATTCCTCATCCTCAGAGTGGCATACTTGTCTACCTCATAAGCCATTAAATGATAGGAATTCATGAGGTATTAGGGTCACCACTATATCACATAAGTTAAACTTAATTTGGGACCCCAGTTTTAGAATGACCTCAGTGTGAAATATCACTCTTGTCACCGAATTACTCCATGCCATGCCTTGTGTTTAGGTAGTCTGAGTTTCCTAAAAAGTACGGCTTACCTTTTTTTTTTTTTTTAATACATTTTATTGATTTTCCACAGAGAGGAAGGGAGAGAGATAGAGAGTTAGAAACATCGATGAGAGAGAGGTATCGATCAGCTGCCTCCCGCATACCCCACACTGGAAATGTGCCCGCAACCAAGGTACATGCCCCTGACTGGAATCGAACTTGGGACCCCTCAGTCCGTAGGCTAATGCTCTATCCACTGAGCCAAACTGGTTTCGGCATGGCTTAATTTTTGTCACCCTTCATATACATCTGAATGTAGAGTCAGAAAGATTTTCCAAATGGCAGAGTGCAAACTGGGTGAGCTGTCTCCAGTGGGCCAGCAGCTTCTCCCCAGGCTGATGGGTTTATTGAGATATGAGCTGGGAGGTTAGCCTGACCTGGTAATGAAATTGGATCATGGGAGCACAAGTTAGACTGCTCAGGTCATCTGGTTGGCAGTTGAGCAAGTCCCCCCGCGCCTTCAGTATTCCTGTGGACTAGAAGAGAATGTCAGGCTTCAACGCCTACGAGAAAAGAAAATAAATTTTGGTGATAAATCAGCTCATAAATAACCACAAATGACAAACTTTCATCCCCAAAGTGTTCTAAGCTTTTGAAGAAGTAGATTAATATTCTGTATCTCATTTGATGTCAATAGCAACTTTTTAGCTTGAGTTATTGCCAGGTAAGGAAACTGAGGCTGGCAGGTGATGCCTGCCCGGCTTCAGAGGTGGAGAGTGCTGAGGCTGTGATCCTGGCTCCTATGCTTGGCCTGATTTCCTGCATGTGAAGCAGCACCCAACCTTCTCACAGGTACACATACTTGTGACGGGAATGTGAGGAGAGTCAAAGAGGAAAAGAACGAGTTATTAGATCAAGGTGGCCCCAAACTTTCTCTTAAAGGGCTAGATACTTAACATTTTAGGCCTGGCCTGCCAAGAGGCAAAATCAGTTATTAGGTAGGTACTGATCTACTCATTTTAAATGTAACCCTCTAAACATGTAAAACCATTCCTAACTCACAGGTCATAAAAAACACTGGCAGGCAGTGGATTGGACAGGCTGGCTGTAGTTTATGACCCCAGGGTAGATAGTCTATTGTTTGTCACAGGTGGAATTCTGTAGGTTGTGTTCTCCTTACACCCCTCCTTTGCCTCCTGCAAAAAGCTTCTGACCAGAAGTCACTGGCAGTTCATGTAGTTTCCTTCTTTCATGGAGAATTTGGCTTTGATCGAGTAAGGAAGGACCCAGGGAAAACTCCTTTGGATGCATTAAAAATAATCTCTTTCTGGTGTTCCTCACATCATTGTTTTCTCCTCATCAACCTGGCTGCTCTGCCCAGTGCTGGGCCCTGAAGCCCCAGGTTCAGAGTCCCATACTTCTAGAAAGAAGGGCTATTTTGATCATTTTGCCAGACCGTGCCATCCTTTCTGGTTCTTTGTTCTCTTCTAAGCTCAGTGCTGCCCTGGCCTGTAGAGCCACCTTTGCACCATTTAAAGCCTGTATCTGGGCTGTTGGCCTTTTTCCTTTTGAGGCAGTTCTCCTGCCATGTGGTTTCCAACATTCTGCCTCCATCGATTCTAGGTCCATCTCCTCTCCTCTCTGTTCCATCTATTGTAGACCCTCAGCCCACTTTCTGACTGAGGTTGGCGAAGCTCAAGGAGACAGGAGCACAGCCTATGGGAAGCACAGAGATCATTTTACATTCTGGAAGGATTATGTCCCTTTTGGAATCTGCTCCTGGAGTTGCAGGTTGTGCGATTTCTATTAGGCCCTTACTCTGATTTTTTTTTTTTTTTTGTCTTTCTTCCCTTCTCTTTGGAACCCTAAAGAGAAAAGCAGTGAGGAATGAATGGGCACATAAGTGAGTTTCGCCAAACAGTCAGTTTTTAGAGATGATAGAATATTAGCTTGAAAAGATAAGGCCACAGGAGTTTTGGTGGTTCTTAGCCATGGAGCTTAGAAAGCAAGGTTTCCAGGTGGATCTGCAGCCTTTCAGCAAAAAATAAAAAACAACAACAACAAAAAACACAACTGCATTTTGTCCCAGTCTTCTTCCTTTTAAGCTGGGAATGAAGAGGAAACGATTGGCAGGGATTAACTTGCATATAGGTCGAACTCGTTGGACCTGCTTTGGAGGCTCCAGTTGGTAGCCTGTTTTTTAATGACTGGGCCAGTTGTCTAGTTACTATTTTGGGATGGAGTTTGTTTGTTTGTTTGTTTGCATTTTGTCTAGTTACTGTTTACACAGGGAAAGCACATTAAAAATCTCTTGACTGCTAAACACACCACACTGTTCCTTTAAAGGAGACACAGCCTAGACACTGTTCCTAGTGCCAGTACCATTAGAACCCAAGTAGAATGGATTTTCTGTTTGTTTTTTTTTCTGGGGAAAATAAGGTTTATAGTGAATGAGTTTGAGTGTTCATCTTTAGGAACTGATTTGATCTAGACCGAGATGCCTGTGGCAGGAGTGAAAATTGCTCGATGCATCAGAGTAAGCATCATTGCAGCTACCATGGCAAGAAAGCATGCATGTTGGAGACACAAGAGCAATGAGAATTAGCCCCAGTCCTGCCAGTGTAAACTAGGCTGCAATGGAAAACGTTTGCTTTTCCAGATTTCCACATAGAAAGTGTTTCTTATTGGTCTCGTTGTTGTCATTATCCTCAGCTGCCTTGGGTCATTCTTTCCCTCTGCTACTGACCTCTATGCACGAGCCTTAGTTGCCGCTTTGGTCTGAAAGGTTTTAAGTCAAGTTGGTGTTAACCTTTGGCTTAATTTCTGCTCTCTCTCATGTTATACTACTCACCAAGGCGGCATTTTCATAGGTCTTATCCTGTTGTCCCTTTCACTACTTTTACAAAGTAGTATCTGTAACTTTTCTATCCCGTGTCTACTTTCTGACTCCTGATACATGGATGTCCCTCAAGGACTCTGTGCATAGGACCCTCCACACCATCTACCCCTGGTCCCAAACCTCTAGTCCCAGCGCCCATTTCTCCAGATCATGATTGCCTTTTGGAAAGCTGTGCTCGTTCCTAGTATTTTCAAAAGCAGGTTTCTCATGGTCATCACTATTCTAGGTCTGATCCCATCTTCTGCTCCTCATACCAGTCTGGAGGGTCACTGGCCCTGTCACACTAGCTTAAACCTCCACATTGACTTCACCTCTGCCATCTCTTCTGTCTTCACATCACTGCCCTTGCCACATCCTGCTTGTCTTGGTTCTGGAGAACACCATGTTCCTTCTCCCTCTCCATTGCCGTTGCCCTGGTTCTGGTTTTATCACCTTTGCCTAGAATTTATTTCCCAATCAGTGGCCTCATCCTTATGCTTTCTCCCCTCTGGCTCATCCTATAAACTACTCTCAGGTGAACCTTCATAATGCAAGCCCTGATCTGATTCTGCATTACTTTGCCACAGGCAGTGGTTCTCCTTACCTCTTAGGCTGTGTCTGTGTCATCTCCCCTCTTGGAGGCCTGGCTTTGTCTCCCACACACCTCACCCCATGTTGGTTTTCTTTGACTATACCTTTGGCTCACTTCTTTCTTTCCTTTGGTTATGCCATTACCTTTTACTAGAAAGTATCCTCTTTACCCAACCTCACATACCCCCTCCTCACATGCTTTCTTGATCCAATAAGAAAGGCCTTCTCTCACTTGAGCATCCATCATATTTTACGTGTGCCTTTCTTTCATCCCACCCTGTGTCATTATTTGCATGTGCATTTGTGCAAGGTTTTTATTTTGTTTTGTTTTTATTAATCCTCACCAGAGAATGTTTTTGCCATTGATTTTAGGAAGAGGTAGGAGGAGAAAAAGAGAGGAGAGAGATTGATGTGAGAGAGACTCATTGATTGGTTGCCTCCCACATGTTTTACGACCAGGGCTGGGGATTGAACCTACAATTCAGGGATGTGCCTTTGACCAGGAATTTAACCCACAACCCTCTGGTCCCTGGGCTGATACTCTAACCATTGAGTACACTGGCCAAAGCTCTGTGCAAAGTTTGAAGTGAATAAGCAGGCTCTACACACACACTTTTGTGGTTGGAGTGACCATTTCAGTCACCATTTGCCAGGAGCCTGAATGCCGATTCTCACTCTGTCCTGTTCTGTTGTGAACATGCATGTCTGGGTCAAGGTCCCTTTCCTTACCTTAAGTAGGATAAGGCATGTGTAGGAACATAACTATCAAATTGCACATTTAAGGTAAACAAAAAAAAGTGTTTTCAAGCACAGAGACACATGTACAGTTATATGAAACCATGACTGCGTGATTTCAAGGCAGGCCCTTTTATTAGGATCCTCCCTCCCTCCCTCCCATAGATTCATGTGTAGTACATCAAACATACACTGGGTTCTTGATCACTCACTCACTTGTCAGAAGTGAGCTCAGGATTCCAGATGACCTGGAAAGGAAACAGGCACAGGGAATCCTTGACCACACGTGCTCTGGCAGGTCCCCATGAGTCACAGTCATGTAGCATGATTGTAGCATCCGAAGACTTGGCCCACCACTTGTGGCCGTTTCAGTTGAAATATAGCTTAGGACAGTGGTCGGCAAACTCATTAGTCAGCAGAACCAAATATCAACAGTACAGTGATTGAAATTTCTTTTGAGAGCCAAATTTTTTTAACTTCTTCTAATACCACTTCTTCAAAATAAACTCTACCAGGCCATGGCATTTTGTGGAAGAGCCACACTTACGGGATCAAAGAGCTGCATGTGGCTTACAAGCCGCATTTTGCCGAACATGGGCTTAGGAGCCAGCATAGTGTAGTAGCTTTGTTGCGAGCGGGCCCCTGAGTTTGCATCATGGTCAGATAATCTTAGATGAAACACTGCCTCACTCGGCCCCAGATTTTCTATTTACACAGTAAGGACACTCACCTGAGGGGCTGCTCTGACATATACAGGAGATACCATAGTATAGCACCTACCATGATGCAGGCCACATGAATGAGGCCCTTAGAATTCCTCTTGGGATGGGTCCAGGTGTCACCCATCACCCTAAAGTACCTGCTACAGGAAGGCCTGTGGGGGCAGCAGAGCAGCTCAGTACTGAGAAAGCTGAGGAAATGGCTCAGTCTAGATGCAGGGAGCCAATCCTCTGTCCGCAAATGAAGCAATTGAAGTGTTAGGGCCCAGGTCAGATCTCGAAACCTGCCCTTTGCCCTTCTCCCTCCACCCCTTCTCTCTTACCACAAGGTCTTTCTGCTTCTCTACACCAGGGGAGGGGTAGTTTGGCCTTAGCCAGCCTTCTTGAATTTCCTTATCTCTAATATGTATTTCTGTAAATTTAAAGTTTCTCAGTTGGGTAAAAGCTTTGGAATTACAAAGATTCCTTTTGTATTGCACAATATTCTTACCATTTAAAAGATTAGCAGGCATAATTTTAGTGAGCCTTCATGAATGGCATGCTTCACTGAGCTTAATCTTTCTTTGCTGCATGTTAAAACACATAAAGAGCATCTCTAGCACACGTGGCGAGCTTGATGAAAGGTCACCCTCTGACCTCTCAGAAGAGCGGATTTCTTAAGAAGAAAAATCATAAGCAGCAGCTTCCCTTGCTGTCAGTGACAGATTCCCTGATATAAAAATGCCAGGTGCCCGCAGCTTGGGCATAGGAAGTCATATTCACGTCATTTGGGAGACGAGGGACAAGGCACTGAGTTTAGGATAACAGTGGAGGAAACCAGTGAGATTAATGGACCTTCCCTGGCTGCCAGCTAGCAGGCCGAGCTCACCCTTAAAAAAGTCTGTTTGGGAAAAGCCCTCTCTGTCAAGACATGAACCGAGTTTGGCAGCCTGAGGGACAGAGAAGAGAAGAGCTTGAGAGGGCTTATTGAGAACTGTTGCTGCTGGACATTGAGAGCCTGGAGCGAACAGGGCCCAGGAAGAAATAACAGCTCTGCTGTCAGTCAGGATAGATACCTGAATCCCTACCTGTAACAAAGGAGCACTTTGCAGACTACGTAGGTAGAAGGCATAGAGCTTTAGGGGCGCTGAGTAGTGCGTATATAGATGGATATAATGTCATGGTCATTGTCGTCACTGTCACAGTAACAGCTACAGTAAGGATCTACTGTGTTCATTCATTCCACAGTACTTACTGGATGCTTATTGTGTGCCGGGCATTGTTCTTACAAGGCTAGTAACATTATTCCTACTAAGAGCAGAGAAAACTGAGGTTCAGAAAGGTGAACATTTAAGAAAGCAGCCTAATTCACACAGAATTGGGATTTCAACTCAGGTCAATTTGAATTTTTTTATAAGAATGACTTTGCAGGTGTACTTACATGAGAAAAGGAGATTTACAGCGACTGAACCATACACAGCATTTTTTGAGTCAAATCTATATTCAGGTAATATGAGTGTATTGGGTGTCAGTTATAAAGCCCCACAGGGTAGCGTGTTGTCTGGAAGCAGGGGAAGGACACCAATAGAAATGGAGCTGTTTCTTGTCCTGTGTCTGTGTGTCTGCCTATGTGCATGCACATTTACATGATAAAAAGTATCTGGAAGAGTCTCAGGTGAAGTGCTGATGGAGATCAGAGGGAGTCCTGTGTGTACACCACTGACTTAATGACTGTTCCAGCAATGCCAGTCAGAGGCTTTCCATTTACATTGCCCAACTCAAAGCATGCATTATAACTTAATTTATTGAACTTTATTTCTACAACCCCTCAACAGAATATTTTGTTTGGAAGAAGTCCTCTCTGGATATATTGTTTTATAGTATATCCATGCTGCCATCTATTTTCATAGCATTCCTACCAAGTAGTGGGAATCAGATAAGAGCCTCATGTTACAAAGATTCATAAGAGGGCGATGCGTTAAAGTACTGCCCAGCCCGGGGCTTGACACACAGGGGACATTTGGAGAAGGCGTATTGGATTCTGCAGTTCTCTGACTGGCAGAAGCCACTCATTCCCCTAAACTCTTTCCCCCATGACCACCAAGAAGTGCCTTTGTGAAGTGTTTTGCCATTCTCCTAGGGCGGTGATGGTATTTGGGAGATGGTCTCTTCTGCCTTTGTGAACTCCTATTGAGTAAATTGTGATCACCTTGTGGAGCTGGTACCCAACCATGGCAGGGGGACTAAGTTTGCACCCTCAGTCAAGGGAGAGTTTTTATTGTTTTACCTAGACCCTTGAATTTAAAATACACACTTTGTTACAGAAAGGACTCTTTTAAAGAGTATTCCAAAATAATTTCATCAAATGAAATTATAAGTATAGATTGCCATGTTGTTGATATCGCATTATTTGTTTATATAAATGGGGCTTCCAGTGGTCCCAGTCCCAGAGTATATGATCAGTCCCAGCAAATGGAAGTGATTATGTATCATAGGCTACTGTGCACATCCGCAGGTGAATCCTTTCAGCCTCAGGTTGGACAGCTGGATGTGTGAACCCTGGGCTTTAGAGCCAGTTTTTTCCCCCACTTATCTTTTGTGGGCCTTCAGCATCTTTTAAAGGTTATACCTGCAGACTTTGCACTTCCCACAAAGGAAATATGAAAGTAAAAGGAGAAAACAGACTGATAACTGTACTTTACCCTGCAACCTCTCTGGCTGGACTCTCTGAAGATATTGTCTGGGGTCATGAAGAGGCCAGCTCCTGGCTGCCTTCAGCAGCATGCAGACCCCACTGCCTGGAGGACCACCTAGCCTCATGCCATTCCTCTGGCAGCTACGGCAACCTCACTGTCCCTTCCACAGCCTTCCCTGCACTGGTGCCTTGTTTCCTCTCCATGCCCACCCCCATTTTTTTCACTCAAAGCCCCACTAAACCTATATCAACCCAGCCCCAACCAAAGCCTTATCTCAGAAACAAAGCACTCTGTCCCCCTCCCTATGTGTCCTGCTCCCACTCTATTCTCAGGAGTGGGGCTGACCTGGGGCCATTCATCCTCATATCTTCTAAACTTGACTTTTAGTACAGAGTTCCTGAGTAAGTGGTGAGTGAATGAATGAATGAATGAATGAATGCAGTAAGCATTCTCCAGAGAATTCTTAAACTGTCTTAGCCAGTCATGAACTTTGCCTGCATCAGCTTTAAGAAGTCTGAAATCTTTTTGGTATTTATCTCTTTAAAGAATATATGTTTAAAAATTAGCACCAACCACTGTTTTGTGTGTGTGTGTGTTTTTTTTTTTTTTTTTTAGCTGATGTCCTATATGTGTGATAAGAAACATGTTTCCTCGCCTGGCCAGATTGGTTCAGTGGTTGAGTGTTGACCTATGATCTGGAAGGTCATGGTTCAAATCCCAGTTGGGGCACATGCCCGGGTTGTGAGCTCAATCCCTGGTGTGGGGCAGCTAATAGGTGGTTCTCTCTCATCATTGATGTTTCTGTCTCTCTCTCCCTCTCCCTTCCTCTCTGAAATCAATAAAAAATATACTTTTAAAAGAGAAAGAAACATGATTCCTTGGGCAAGGAAACTTGCTTAGGTTAAACTGTTGTTACTCAGGTAAGTTATAGGAAGAACCTAAATAAACAGATACTCTGACCTTCCTCAAATATTTACCAATGTAAAACATGCTGTCCTCATACAAAAAGAAAACCAAAACAGGACACCCCCGCCTGGGGTTATAAATGCCAGCACTGTTGTTGGGTGTACTCTCTCTGTCGCTGAGTCATAGGTTAAAAGACATTTTTAAGAAAAGCAATAAGGTAAGACAAACACTAAAGCCCAAGTTAAGATGATTGGAGATAAATAGATCTATATTTTCCATATATGGTAAGAAAAGAAAAGTCTGTGCAAACGTCTCGACATTTATGGACTTCTCTATGATTCATAGCAAGACCAGCAGCTCAGGCCAAGAGATATAGAATTTGTTAAACTGTATCTCTTTCCTGAATTGTTTCACTACAAAGAAGCCATGTTGTGTATTCAAAAGAAAATTCCAGGACTGTGCAAAAGTTAGTATATGGTAAACGGCCTGAGAAAGATTATTAGAGGAATTCCAAAAGTATTTTAAAGCCATTTGTTTACCAAAAACACAGAATGGTTCTCCCAGCATTAACAGTTCTCTACAGACCCATGTTCACATACCGAGTGTATTAGTAGTTTTTATGGCTAGTTACTCTCCCTGCCTCACCAGAAATCGAGACAGAGAGGTCTGTGCTTTTTTAATTGAGTTGCTCACATATACTCTTGTCGCGTTAGTCTGTTATGGAGTTACGTGTAACTTGTTATAATTCAAGGTTCCATTTCCAGGGACAGGGTTAAAAATGAACACCCAACCCTCTACTTCTCTAAATCCAGTGTTTGCAAGCTGTGGTGGGCTCTTGCCATCCAGGTCCAGTCACTCACAGGCAGCAGGCTCGGAAGAGACCGGTGTCCATGGACTTCACAGTGGGTTGCTGTTACAAGTGCCTTTAGAAGTTTCATTTATGGCACCCTTTAGGGACACTCAGGACACACTTCATGCCCACCACAAGCCACCTTTCCCTACCTAGGATTTCCCACGAAATGTGCTAATTTTGAAATGGCATGCATACTTTGAACTGCGAAATTGGATATACTCGTCAATACTAAGGCTTCTTTGCAGACATACTCCTTGAGCTATACAGACTAACAAGAGTGAAAAGTCAATGAATGAAGCATCTTTTGGATCTAGAGGCCACAGCATAATCAGCATGATGAGTAACTCAGTGGGGTATCATGAACCTCATGCTTGACCTCGAGGATCTCCTGGGACCTGCTGGATGAGACCAGATCAAGCTAAGGAGGTGGTTCCTAGTGCCCTGAGATGGACTTCCTTTGGTGCAATGGGTTGGGTGCCCTTCCCAGCAACATGCTAGTCTGCTGTCTGGGTGTTAAAGTGGACGAGGACCAGGAAGCCAAACTGCTAGGTTGAGGTAATCCACAGGGAAGCCTCTGAGTGTCTTTAAACATAAAATCTGACTCCAAAGGTTTAGATTCCCTAGTAGCCCAGTGAGTCACATGTTTCTTAGACTTAGTTTCCAACCATATGATATACATAATTCCATTTAGGAATTAAGAAATTATGGTTTACCTTTCATATTCCCATGGTTCTATAGTTTTTTCCAAAAGAGAAAATGTGTGTAAAAATTCTAAGATCCATGTTTGGATCCCACATAGGGTCTTCTGGTGGCTCAGGGATCAACAGGTCCTTTGTTCTATTAGTAAAGTTAGGACCCTGCCGATAAGGACCGGCCTCTGTTTACATTTGTGCATTTAATGAATGAGTGTCTAAGAAAGTACTTTTACAGCGTGCTCTGCATCTACAAGTAGATTTTCCCATCGATTGTTAATTATTCCTCTCAGCATCTCTGTAAGCGAGTAAATATTAATAAACAATATGTGTTAAGCTGAAGGTATGTCTTTTCCATGCTGCTTAATTTTAAGTAAGCTAGTTGCACACAAATGATATATAAACTTGAGGTAAGGCCTCCGGGTGGAGAAACAAAGAAAACCGAGACCAAGCTGGGAAGGAACATGTTTGAGATCTGATTTTAATCTTCTCTATCTCCTTGGCAAAGTCTTTCCTTGTTTTGTGATTTGCCTGCCGAGCCCAACATCTCCTGTGGGATCTGTGTGTGGGCTGTCTCTGCCCCTTTGGTGGTGCTTTGGGATGATATTTTAAGTCTCCCCAACATTGTCTAAGATCTGTGACTTTGTCCTCTGGTTATACGAAGTATGAATGCTTATTACAGAAATTTGCATAAACTTAAAGAAGATATAGACAGAAATGTTAGCGTGTTGTCTTAGATCTTTAATTTTTTGTTCTTGTTGTTCACAAATAAACAGTAAAGATTATGCTGTATATACTGTTTGCTGGCATGGTTACTCCCAACCTTAATATTTTATAAAAATGAGAAAATAGAAAACAAATAATTGCCTACTAGGTTTCCTACTAACACTTACTGTAGATATAAAATAATTTTTCTTTGAAAAAAGAAGTATAGTTTAGCTGTACATTATAAGTATGGTATTTATTTTCTTTGTGGGCCATACATAGACTGGCTGCTTAGTTGGCCTTGGGGATGTCACCATGTCTGGCAGTTCTGTCACCGAAAAGCTGCAGGAGGGTCACCCAGTTCTGTAAACCTTAAAAAGTCATCTTGCTTTTTAAAATGATCACTTGATCCACATCCTCAGTTTTCAAAAGAATGTTCTTGATGTTCAAAGGATACAATTTACTTAAAGACAGAGAAATGAAAAAATAAGTCATAATTCCATTCATCTACCATTTAACACTCATGCCATTCTTGTCCAAACACATATGTGTGTTTATTCATTTTTACAATGTGTGGGTCATACTCTAAACCCGTTTTGTAGTTTGTGGATTCTTTTTCTCTCTTCCTCCCCTTTAACCTGTACTCATACTCCAGATGTGGGTCAGGTGCCTCTTTCTCAGGGGAGCCCTCCCTGCTGTCCTGGGCCAGGTCTGCCTCATAAATGCTCTCCCAGCACCACGTGTTTTCTCTTCATGGCTCAAACCACATGGAGTGTTCTGTGACTTGATTAATATCTCTCACATCACTGAAAGGAGAGCCTGTAAAAGTGCCTGGGGTCTGTAATAGCTACCCAACAAATACTTGTTCAATAAATGGCAACCATGTGCATTATCCATGGTATTAGCTACCCTTTGGAAATAATCTTACTGACTACCTAATATGCCATTGTATTGCTTTACTAAATTTATTTATTTCAGTAAACAATTGTCCCCTGCTGTTGATGTCTGTATTCTTTCTCATTTTTCTCTCTGATAAATACAGTGTTATTATGCGTAAATCTCTGCCTACATCTCTGGTTATCCTTATGGGTAAACTCCTAGAAGTAGGAGCTAAACTGGAGGACTAATCTGCAGTCTAATTTGCAGTGGACTATTTGTCTGAATGTTAAGAGGGCCTAAGGTCTGGAGTGAATTGCACAGCTGTGTGGTGAAGTAGGAGTCACACTCCCTTGTTCCTTTCAGAAAGTCCCAGGGTAAAAGGGCAGCAATGTGCCTCATCTAGCACATGAATCCTTTTTGCAGCGGTTCCCCTTAAGAGTCAGCTTGCTGATGAGTCTGGGAAGAGCATATACTCACTCATTCAGTTCACAAGTACTCACTGAATGTGTACGGTGGACCGAGCACCATCAGTGGCCCCGGGAAGGCCCCTCAACAGCCTATCAGGAGTCCAGCTTTGGTTCATCGTTCACATTAGGATGTAAGCCCCCTGAGGACAGGGGACTGAGACTAGCTCATTCACTGCATTTAGTAAATATGCAAATGATTATTTAATAAATCATGTGTATACTATGTCGTTCCTTGGACAAACTCAAAACCTGTGGATATGTAGAAAGAAATCACAGCAGTATTTTCAAAGTTCTGAAATAAAACTAAAGGTTTAGACATAAGGATTTATTCAGAAAGTAACCTAGAAGAATATTTTGAAATGAGACCTAAAGGCAAATGTTTTTAGAAAATTAGTCCAAGGAAGCCCTGGTGCCCACCAAGCAGGGATGATGCCAGCCCAAGCTGTAAGAGCCCTCAGCCCCTGGTCTCCTCGAGGCTCTGGGGGAGGGCTCCCATGCCCCCAGGAGGCTGGTAGGGATCCCAGCTGCTTCCAGGATATTGGCAGGTCATCGGTGGACCAACTAACAGCCTTAATGTCCTGACAATTGGGTGCCATTCTCTGCTCCAAGACCAGAAACCTTTAGAGCTGCCATTTCTCTAACATTTTGGTCTCTTAAAAATTAAGACTCCAGAGAATTTTGTGTCTGTCAGTACTGACAGTTAGAAATTAAAACAGACTTTTTAAAGCATAAGAATACCCAGGCACATAAGAGTATCATCACATGTCACATGGCACCTGAAAAATGTCACTGTACATCTGTGAGAGAATGAGAGCAGAAAAAACAAATAAACAAAACCAGTTTTGACCTTCTGGACCCGTGGAAGGATCTGAGGGACCCCGGAGTCCCACCACCAGGAACCCCCTGCCCGGGTCCTGCGCACACTCCCCTTTGCTCCCATCTTCTTCCAGCTGCACAAACCGAGGCTTTCCCATTACACAGTTTTATTAGACACCGTGCTAGAGGCACATCCATCAGTATTAGAGACTTTCTGCCAAGAAACAGAACATGTTTTAAATGGAGCAAAGAAATTTAAATGGGAAGAAATTATAGCATGAGTGAGTTTATCCCTTTCAAGATAATCTTATTTAATAACCAAAAAACTCACAAAGATGTGCATTTTATCCAGCTACAAAGGCAGCATGGCAGGTTATATATTGTGGTAATTATATGTTTGGGGTTTCATTCCTTCTTTAAACTAGATTTCTATTATTTTAGAAAATCAGCCGTTGTAGAAAAAGACTATTCATTTATTTCATTGCTGGGTGGCCCATACACTGTAAAAATAGGTCAAGAACAGTAATCTAAATTGACTGCTGATAAATAATTAAAGCTAATGGAATTTTCTCAAATCTGTGAACTAAAGTCTTTTGAGAAATTGCCAGGCATACTTACTGTCTGCTGTTGTATACAGAAAGATATTTTTTATTTAACGCTTCAGTTTAAAGTTTCTCTTTTCTGTCACAAAGACTGGACGTTGTACGTGCTCGTCTATAACAGTGGCCAAAAGTGTGGTGCTCCATTGATAGCTGTATGTTTCATCCTCAGATGAGATGGGAAGCAGAGATTTCAGGGCCCTGGAAGAAAGAGAAACTACTTTTCACTCAGCTGTATTTTTAAGTTGAGCTCTATACTCTGTGTATCATACAATGTTTCTTGTGACTTGTTTTTAAAAACTCCACACCTGGTCTGTGCTCTTGTGTACACGGTAAGGGAGAGTTCTAGCTCTCCTGAATGACATCCAGGGAAATAAGAACCAAGAACCATCTTTCTTTTATAGATAATTATGATTATCACATTGGTGTCACTAGGACCTTACTCCATTTGACAAATAGACTTATTTTTAGAAGAGATGGCTTATCAATAAGAAAACAAATTGTCATATTGCATACAGTCAATTAAGACTTACTTTAGATACTGTGCACTATGTAGGTTTTTCTTTAATAATAAGGATAACTCAGCCATCATCAGGATATTTTAGAATTCTAAAGACCTTAGAAAAATCACTAGCTAGATGCTTTTGAACAATTGGTCTTCAGTATTTTGGGTTTAGGTTGTAGAAAAGAGATCATTTTCTCATTTCAGTTTGATTAAATATCTTGGTTGAAAAAAAAATCACTAATTTACTATTACTTTTTAGAAAAGTTGTCATTTTTTAAAACTGCACTACTTATAGCTAATCGAATGTTGTATTTATTATGTTTAAATAAATTTATAAATGATGACTCTGTTTCTGAAACTAAAATTGTTTGTATTTTTCTTTAAGAAAATACTCTATATAGTCCTAGCTGGCTTGGCTCAGTGGATAGAGTATCGGCCTGTGCACAGAAGGGTCCCAGATTCGATTCTGATCAAGGGCATGTACCTCGGTTGCAAGCTTCTTCCAGGCCCAGGCCCTGGTCAGGCGTAGTCAGGAGGCAACCAGTTGATGTGTTTGTGACTTGTTTTTAAAAACTCCATACCTGGTCTCTGCTCTTGTGTACACGATAAAGGAGAATTCTAGCTCTCTCTTAAATGACATCCAGGGAAATAAGAACCAAGAACAATCTTTCTCTCTTTCTTGCCCTCTCTCTTCCACTCTTTCTTTCTGAAAATCAATGGAAAAATATCCTCGGATGACGAATTTAAAAAAAAGAAAGAAAGAAAATACCAGGTGTACCAGCTAACAATGTGGATTTTGTAATAAAAACAGGATAATTTCAAAAGAAACATCAAAAGTGCTTTATTCAAAGTAATGTCTGTCGCTAGCTACACATTTCCCCCATCTTTCAGGTAATTTGTGGATACTCTCCCAACAGAACTTTTATTGTTTTGAGGCAAACCATTCAGAGACCCAATTTTCCACTTCTTTGTATATTTTGAAGTGCTGCTAAGAAAGTGCATGTGCCATCGATCAGAACAAGTGGTAATCTGAAGGAGCAAGGTCTGGTGAATACAGTGGGTGGGTTAATACTTCTCAGGCAAGATCTTTTAATGTGTCTTTAACTGGTTTTGAAGTGTCTGATGGTGTGTTAATCATGAAGCAAAATTACTTTGCTGTGTTTTCTGGCACATTCTGGTTGTTTCATCATCAAAGCGTGGTTCAAATAGATTATTTGTTGTCGGTAGCGATCAGTATTAATGGTTTCACCTGGTTTTAGAAGCTCATAATACACCCCACCTTCCTAATCCCACCAAATGCAGAGCATTGTCTTCTTTCTGAAACATTTGGCCTTGCAGTCGATGTTGATGGTTGATCTTGATCAACCCATGATTTTGTGCATTTGAAATTCTCAAAGTAAGTCCACTCTGCATTGGCAGTCATAATTCGATGCAAAAAAGACTTTTTTTGTGTGCCATTGAAGCAACATTTTACTGATGGCTTCGGATTTCCATTTGTCTTTCGTTCAGTTGATGTGGCACCCATTTTCCCATTTTCCTTCCTTTAAAATCTTTCCCATTGCTTGTAAATAATTGGAAATTGTTTGCAACGTTTAATCTTTCTGCAAGTTATTTTTTAGTTTGACAGGCATCTTCATCCAATAATGCTTGTAATTGTTGGTCTTTAAACTTTTTCGATGGACCTGGGTGTTCTTTGTCTTTCATATCAAAATCATCACTTTTAAAGTTTTTAATTAAACCAGTGTTCACAAGTATCTTGAGATGGTGCATGTTCACCATAAGCTTCCTGAAGTATTCAGCAACACTTTTCTTCAAAATAAAGTAATGAATTAAAACTTCCCGCAAATGCTCTTTCTTTGGCACGAAATTCGACATTTTTAAGTGTAAAAATATCTATGATGTTAACACCTTCAAAAAATTTGACATATGAAGTTTCAAAGCTTGTTGTCAATACAACAAAATAGCATACATATCAAATCGCATATATATCAACATATGTGTAACTCCATCTATTGAAAAATATCCACATTATTAACCAGTACACTGAATACTCCATGTAGAAAGTTTTTTTTTAAAAGAAATTATTTCTTTCAGATTATCCCTGGAGTCTGAGTATTTGTATTTTGTGGTTTTGTTTTGTTTTTTTTTAATATCCTCATCTGAGGATATTTTTTCCATTGCTTTTAGAGAGAGGGAGGGGAAGACAGAGAAAATTCGATGTGAGAGACACATCAACTGGTTGCCTCCTGCATACATTCCAACCCACTGGGAGTGGGGAACAAACCTGAACCCAGGTATATGCTTTTGAACGGGAATCGAAACTATGACCATTCAGTTGCCTGACAATGCTCTAACCATAGCCACACCAGCCAGGATTGTAGTTTGTATTTTTAAAGATCTTCAGAATTCTTTATTTGGGGCAACTCAGATAGGAGGATAGACATAGTGGACATTTTCAATGGCTCTTAAAATCCCATGCCTTTCTTTTCTAGAACTTTGTTCCAGTACACATGTACAATGCGAATTTTGAGAGTAGAATCTTGGTGTTAGAGACACTGACGAGGACTTAGGACAACTAACAGATTCTGTGTCTATAGCAAGAGTGGGACATGAGACTTGGAGTAGCCCAAGGAACAAGGAGCCCAGGCTGGAGGGCTTTGCCTAGGATATCACAGAAATGGGTGGAGTGGTGTTTGGTCTAGAGAGAAGACGGGTGGAGAGGAAGGAACATGGAGAAATGAGCAGGGTTCTCAGATACTTAAGAAGGGCCAAAGGGAGAGCTGAACTCCACCCGCCAGGCATAGTCAGAGAGCAGGCCTGGGCCTGGAAGAGCGGAGGTTCAGCCATTCTCCGCTCCTATGGCAGATCCAGGTCATTGCTTTTTCAATCTCTCACCCAGGAAAAGAGAGTGAGAGTGGAATCACTTCCAATCTGCTCCCATTTTTTTTTTCTCTTCCACTTTTTTAAAGTAAAATATTCACCAGTGAAGAATAACATTACTTGCGGCTGCATCAAGATAGCTTTCCTCCAAATACCGGCATTTGCTGGTAGCACTAGTAGCACAGTGTTTGAAAACTCCTGATCCGAGATGAGCTGCCTTCTGTGTCAGGCCTTGAGAAGGCAAGCCATGTGACTAGGACACCACAGTGAGGTCTCCTACCTTGTGCTGGCGATCGGACCAGATGACCCATAGATTGCCAGGTTAACTTGATGAAGATGACAGTTAACTAGTTGGTAGATTGTAATTTAGGAGAGAGAGTCCCTCACCCCAATCTCATAATTCTTTGTTTGCCTGTTCTGTGTGACCCGTCAGCTGAAGGCTTTGTGTATCTCAGTGAAATATAGTGTCTTAAAAACATTTTATATTTCAAACACACACAAGATAGGGTGAATACAATGAACCCCTGTGTTCCATTATCCATCTGTAACAAACATCAACCCACCGACACTTATTTTATCCTTGTTCTTACCTATTATCCTTCCACATTAAGTTATTTTGAAGCAAAAATCATATTTAATTTATAAATATTTTAGTACTTATCTCTAAAAGATAAGTCCCCTTTTTAAAATCAGCTGTCACTACAGTTTAAAAATAAAAACAACCTTGGTCCTATTGTTTTAATTTTAATTAATTTTGTGGTGTGCCATTATTGATTATAATACATACAACTTTATACATATTATCATCTTCAGTATAAATCTTAAAATCAGTGATATCACAGCTTAATAAGTGGCATTTGTTTTTCAAATGTAGCAAAAGATAATGGCACATCTCACATTTGACAATATCAAATTTAATGAAAATCTTGTATTACAAAATGGTTTTCTTTGAATACATACCTAAAACATTTTCAAGTTACAGTTTTCTTGCTTTGAGGCCTAAGTAATGAGGGGACAGGCAGGGGTTAGTAAGTTCATTTAGAGATAATTTTTTTATAGGTGTGTAACACAGAACCTCTTTGTCTGTAAACATTTCCCAGGGTTTTCAGTGCAAGCCAGTCTTTTGTCTTTGCCTGGCCCCTATCAAGGGTTAAACCTCATCCGCACCCTTTCATTACCGGACACAATGAAGAAAATGTGAACTAAGACACGGGGGAGTGGAGAGTACCTGGGCTGAGGCAGTTCTAAAATAGGAGCTGAAGGGGTGAAGCTCCTGCTACCAATCCCTAAGGTTCCTGTGACCACACGAAGGGTGGGGGTGTTGGCAGCCCTGTGAGAGTCACCGAGGGGAGCCTTTGAGAGGTGACCTTGTCCAGCCCTTCCGCTGCCCCAGCCCTGCCCCTTGAAAAGGCTATGTTGTCCCCAAAGAAGACAGAGGGTCAGGCACCACCAACAGCTGCAGCCAGACAGCTGTGCGTCTTAACTGTAGGTGTCATCCCACTGAAGCACATGTGAGCTACTGTGAAGCAAAAGTAAAATTACAAAACAGTTCAAACAGCCTGAAAAATCAGGATTACAAAATATTTCAAAAATAGAGATCATTTTATAACTTCAAAGATGCATTTGTAATTCATAGCCTCCTTTTGTTTACGAATAATGCCAGGGTTTCCAGCATCTGCTGGAAACCTAAGCAGCCATGTCCTGGGTGCCACTCTGACCTAGACACCACCACACATCTCAGTGACCACCAGCTCTGCATCCATGGTATGAAATTCTGTGATGCCTGGCCCTGGCATTGTGTGTGTGCGTGTGTGGGGTGGGAGAGGTGTCATGGGGTGCTGTGAGTACCACACCCCAAAGTGGGAACCAAGCCTTCCAGAGACCACCCAAGTGCCCCACAAGGGCTGAAAGCCAAGATTCATACCTTGTTCATCCAAGGGATATTTTGGGGCATTTCTTGCTTGTACTTCACAGGTGCAGCTGAGCATTGCATGGTGATTTTGTATTTTTATGTTTTGCCTCCCCTCCCATCCCCAATTATGTGTTTGTTTATTGATTTTAGAGAGGGAGAAAGGGGAGAGAGAGAGAGACATCAATTTGTTGTTCCACTTACTTATGCATTTGTTGGAGAAGTATAGGAGTAATTCGTGCCATTTCTGACTGGAGATCAAACCCACAACCTTGGTGTATCAGAATTACGATCTAACGAACTAGTACCTGGCCGGGGTGAACTGTTTTGTTTTTAAATCAGAATGGTTTTCTCCTGAAACCATCATTACATAGAAAATTCCTCACCAGTATTTTTCTGTTCAGTTTTCTGATCTGTAAAGTGAGTTGTGAATCATTGGTTTGTAGAATAATGAAAATTCATTTCACATAGAAGCATCTCTGTAAACATTGCTTGTTATTTGCATTACACTCAAGGGGGAGGAGGTTGAAATGTACTATTGTGGCTTTACCAACAGACCTTGATATTAATAATCTCATAGACATCGCTTCTGTGTGTTAAGATATTTGTTGCTTTTTGCTCAATAAATAGTACAGTATGAAGCAAATTTAAAATAGTGTTGGAAAATCTCTTACTGAATTAAATATGTAACCAGGTTTTTAGTTTTAGTAATTTTGCGTTACATCCCTAATTGTAGTTTGCGCCAATATAGTTTTGATTGGCCTGGACCCCGCTCTCTTCAGTTTGAGGTTGCACGTGGTAGCTGGGATGGCAGCACCTGCAGCCATGGAGCTGCCCAGACAGCAAAGGGCCCTCCGTTCTAAAGGGCAGTGGATTGTGCATGTCCTCTCTACCTGGCAGTGGAGTGGCCCCGGGGTCAGAAGTAAGTGTTCTAGGTTCTAGCTATTTAGTTTAGTACTAAACCATATAATATTAGCAGATAGAAGAATCAGATGAGAAATTTCGCAAACTGCCAAAAATAAATTTGGAATGGATAATTTTTTAGCTGGTGACTTGAAATATATATATATATATATATATATCAGTGTGTGTGTGTGTGTGTGTGTGTGTGTGTGTGTGTGTGTATAAATCTCTTCAGCTGTCTCACATATATGTGTGTATGTGTGCGTACAGACAAACATCTTATTTTAAAGAGTTATTTTAGCAGGTCTGTCATGAGACATGAAAATGCCCAAAGAAATGACTTGTAAAATATATAGTGGATTGGTTATAGCAGAAACAGCAGAGGGATGTTTATTTATAATCATTATGAGAGGTGTGTTTCTTCTGCCTTCCTCGATGCTATAATCGAAATTACTCTTATACTTCTCCAAGCTGCTGTTTTGGGAAACTGGTGCTGTGCCAGTTGGCAGAGATGAGCCTAGTAAGATAAGAGGCACTGTTTTGTGGGCTGAACTCCAGAGTACCTGGGTCTTGTACCTGCACCCAGGCATCCCCCACTCATACTGTCTCTCCTCTTCTGTTCTCAAAAGATGTGGCCCTTCTGCACATTTGAAATGAGGTGTATTTAACCAGGATTTAGTAGAAACAAATGTAATGATATTCTTGAGCTCATGGGCACCAGTTGGCATTATGTTGTATGAATCAAGGCATGAAACAGGCTAGAGACAAGGATTGCTTAATATGATGACCAGCACTAAATTCAAAACTGTTTTTAGGAGGCCTTACCGAATGTTTTTCTTCTCTTTTCTTCTCAAATGGCTGTTTCCTGACCCATCCCTCTTGCTCCAGGATTTACGCAAGCAGGTAGCGCCGCTGCTGAAGAGCTTCCAAGGGGAGGTAAGCGTTTATATTTATTTTATATCCTGAGCTACCCTTCATAGTTTATTGCACTTTCTTTTTATTTTCATTAAGTAAAAGCCATTAACAGAAGGTGCTTCCCCAGCCAGAGCTCTCCCAGCTGCACGGACCCAATGTCGTGCAGAGTTTATGCTTCCGAATGTGATGTTTCCACTGGGTGGATTGAGCTTGTTTGGATCACAGCCTGTGAGAGCTGAACTTCCTCAAGCTCACTGGGACCCTGAGCTGTCAGGGGCCACAGCCAGGAGGCCTCCTGTATGGAAGGGACGAAGCAGGGCAACCTGGTACTCTCATGTGCAGCCATCAGGGGAAGAGGAATTTCATTTGACCAACAGGCAGAAGACACGAGGAATAAGTTTGAGCTCAGTATAAAGAAAAATTTTCTAATCTTTGCTTCCAGAGAAGGACTGGGCAAGATGGTGGGCGGGCTGCCAGTCATCTGAGAGGTGTGCTCTCGCCACATAGAGTAATATCCACAGAGAGGACAGGTGGTGGAGTTGGCCAACACTCTAGTTCCTACTCTACCTTTTGGGTAAAGACGTGGTGGATTTTAGAAGGCCAGACATTTTGTTATCGGTATGGAGTTATTCACTTGGCCCTTGGCTTCTCCTATTGGAATGATGGAAGTAGTAATACTACTGAGGAAAGGCAAGAGAGACTTCCTTAAAGTCTTCTAAAGAACCCATAGTGGAGGATGTTAGGAATTCACAGAGAACAGGGAGAAGGAGCAGGATTCAGGGAGGTGAGGTGGCAAGTTCAGGAGTGATGTGAGGCTGTGGGGTGCCTCCTGGGACACAACACTAAGGAGGCTGGACTCCTTGGCTAGTTCCTCATCATGCAGGTGACAGCAGAGGGCGAGGGACCAAATGAGGTTAGGAAGATGGCAGTGGGGTGCATGAGAGGAGATTCCAGGATAGTGTGTAGGAAGACAAAGCAGCAGTGACAGCTGGTGAGCACTGAAGATTTTAGCAGTGCGTGGTGCCATTCTCTGCTCATAACTCCTGGCTGCTGGAAGCCCCTGAACCTGGCTCTGTAAGGTGTGGGGGATGTCACCATCCCAGGTCTGGGAAGGGCATGAAGTAAGTGCCTTTCCTTCAGAAGTACATCTCCGAGCCCTCATTCTATGAGTAAAACTGTCACCTTACACCGACCCACATTTAATCTGATCTCTTTCTTGTACCTGTTCAGCAGCTTTTGTGAGGCCCACTGGCTTAGTGTTTCTCTACCTGAAATAGCTCTGTGTGATATTTTCCTTTACTTGTTTTTCTTTCTTTTTGAAAAAGTTCAAGTCTACATAAAAGTAAAAATATTAGTATAATGAATACATGTTTACCCTTTACCCTGACTCACTACTTAACATTTTGCCACTCTGTTAAACATTAGGAAGTAAGTTGCAGATAGCACAGCACTGTACCCTTAAACATACATGTGTATTTCTAAAGTAAGACTGTTCCCTGATATTTTCACGATAACCCTGAGTATCCCACCTGGGAAAATTAACACTAATTCCATGATATCCAATATTCAGTCCAAAAATAAAATTTCCCCAATTATCCCCAAATTGTGTTTTAAAACTGCCCTGCCCCCAACGAAGTTTAAATCATGTTCATGTATTGCATTTGGTGTATATATATAAAATAAAATATATATTTCCTTTTTATTCCATAACTACCCCCTATATCACCTCCACCTAACCCAACCCCCCCATAATCACCACATTGTTGTCCATGTCCATGAGTTCTTTTTTTTCCTTCTCTCTTTTTCTCTCTCTAATAGAGAATGCTCTCTCCACTATCTCTTACCTTTGTTATTATTTTTTGTTCTAGATAGAGTAATGGTTTTGGTCTAGATCAGTGGTTCTCAACCTTCCTAAGGCCTAGACCCTTGCATACAGTTCCTCTTGTGGTGGTGACCCCCAACCATGAAATTTTGCTACTGTTATGCATCGTGATGCAAATATCTGCATTTTCCGAAGGTCTTAGGCGACTCCTGTGAAAGGGTCGTTCGAACCCCAAAGGGGTCGCGACCCACAGGTTGAGAACCACTGGTCTAGATAGTAACTTTGAAATGCCTGAGGAACATCAAGTCTTCCTATTTGGCTATATTTTTAAAGGCTATTTATAAAGTAAAGATTTTTATAATACCACTAATATTTAGGAAGCCTTTGCTAATTACTACACACACACACACACACACACACACACACACACACACAATCTGTGTTACTAGCATGCTGATCTTAGTGGAAGGGACTAAATCCTGCTTGTTTCTGAAGAAGGGCAGCTGTAGATGGGGACCACACGAGCAGGTTGGTTTCCTGTCGAGCGAGGCCAGAAAGCAGCCTGTCTTGGTGCTTCACTGGAGCAGGACGTATTCAGCTTGCTTTTCTAAAATGCTGCCTTCTCTGATCAGAGATTTGTTCCTGTACCCTTCATTAGTGTCTGCTGAATGCACTTTTACTTATTGGATATATTATTTGAGTCATCCCAAGTTGCATGAGTTCCCTTTGGAAAAATGTATGGTATTAGAAAAAACATGTTCTTTGCCTCAGAATTCATATAGATTACTTCTCTATTTGAGATCCCCAAAAGAAAAAAAACAAAACAAAATGAAAGCCTTCAGACAGCAATAAATTCACACAAGACTTCAGTGTTCTTGTAAGTAACACATGTGTAGTGGGTTATAAAGTCAGGGGAAACATGAACCTCACTGGGCACCACTTTTAGGCCCCTCTGTTTTCTTGTTCTCAGGGTAAATCCAGGCACCTACAGGCAAATCTTTCCTGTAGTTTATGAGACACACATGATGGTAACTGCTTGCCTTTCCAGATTTTTCTTACTATAAAGCCCATCACACAGCCATTCTGAATTTCTACAAGGCCCTTATGCGTTGAGTGTCCTTACCAGCCTCCAAGCCTTTGAATGGTCTCATCTCTTCCTGAGACACTCCTTCCTCTTTTCACATATCCTGCCTCACTTCTGCTTGATGTCACTTCCTCAAGAAGAGCCTTTTCTGAACCTCAGTGATAGGCCAGGTCCCCAGTACTGAGTGTTCCCATTGCACGCCACACTATTTGTGACGCATTTGTCATCATTCCTGAGAGCTGCCTGTGACTTTGTCTCTGTTCCCCAGGAGTCTGTAAATGTGTGAAGGCAACCTCTATGTCCTGTCTTGGCCATCTGTATTCCCAGCACGTGGCATAGCAATAGGACTAAAGTATTGGGCTCTCAGAAATAGTTATTGAATAAATGCTTGAACAGTGAGGTTCCTCGGGAAGCAGATTTTAAAACATTTACCTTTATCTTTTCTTCAGGTTATGTACTGCTAATAAGGTTAAAGGGACCCCAGAATATATGCTTGGGAAATCCATTAGAAAAAAACTAGTAAATAACTCTATTTGTTGTCATTGATGAAAAAGTTTGGAATACTGGACTCATAACAGTTACTTATAACTATTAGAGCAAAGTCATCAAATTTAACTTACATTGAAATTAGAATTATTTATTTTTCTCAGTTTGTGTTTAACAAGCCCAGCCAACTGATTAGTGGGGGATAGGAGGAGTAACCTAAATGGTCAATTCAATTTATGGCAGATTTTAGTTCAGTAATTTAGATAATCCTTTCAATGAAATGACACACTCTCTAGAAAAATGCTAAGTCTTTCAAATTGTCTCCCTCTCTCCTGGCTTCTCTCCCTGAGAAGGGTTGAAGGGATCAGGAGTTGGCTTAGACCCCACTCCTCTTGGTAGGAGAGCAGGTTGCTTAAACCAAGTGTCCTCAGGGAGGAAAATCTCCTCTTAAATAACTTAGGGGCTTATATATTAGAGAGGAAATAAAAGACTGAAAAATTGATTAGCTTAGCATCCAGCTTAAATAATCATAACAGTACAACGGAAGAAGCTCAAAGAAAATAAAAAGAACTAGTCAAAAAAATTTAGTAATAAAAACCTATAAGAATAAAAATGAATGAGAAAGAAAACAAAGAGCCAAGAGGGAAATAGCCCCAAAGTTGGTACTTTGAAAAGGCTACTACATTAGACAAACTGCCTTCCTAATTTAAAAAAAAAAAAAAAAACAAGTAGGAGTGCTAATGGAGATAACTTTGCAGCCACAGCAGAGATTAAAAAGATAACAGGGGAATATTATGGTCAATTTTATGCCAATAAATTTTAAACCTTAGACAAAATGGTCAAATGTTTAGAATACCATCACATCAAAACTGATTAAAGCCAAAACCGGTTTGGCTCAGTGGATAGAGCATCGGTCTGTGGACTGAAACGTCCCGGGTTCGATTCCCGTCAAGGGCATGTACCTTGGTTGCAGGCACATCCCCAGTAGGGGGCGTGCAAGAGGCAGCTGATTGATGTTTCTCATCGATGTTTCTCTCTATCCCTCTCCCTTCCTCTCTGTAAAAAAATCAATAAAATATATTTTAAAAAAAAGATTCTTAAAAAAAAACACACAACTGATTAAAGATGAAGTAGAAAACCTGAATAGCCTTACAGCTATTACAGAAATATTTCCACAAAGTAGAAATTTTTATGAGAGAATTCTATCAATCATTCATAAAATAGATAGTTCTGATCTTTTTCAAACTCTTTCAGAAAATAAAAAAAAAGAGAGCGACTACTGTAACCTTGATGTCAAAACTAGACAAAAGAAGTATATGAAAGGAATATTGAAGCAGTTTTATTTATTTACAACACTAATTTCTTACTTTGTAAGTTTGAAGATGGGACGTCCAAAATGGATCATCTGTGCTGCAATCCTTCCAAAGACTCTAGGCATGGAATTTATTTCCTTGCTTTCTCCAGCTTGCCAAGGTGGCTCACATTCCTTGGTTCATGGTCCAGCATCATTCTAACTTCTGCTTTTGCTTTTTGTTTTGTTTTAAATAGTTGTTAGTTGTTGAAAGTATTACATATGTCCCCATTACTACCCCATTAACCCTCTACAGCCTGCCCCTGATCCCCACCCCCGCTTTCTACACCCTGTTGTCGGAGTCCATGGGTAGGTTATGCATATATGCATACAAGGCCTTTAATTGATTACCTCCTATCCACTCATCCTCCCCTGCCTTCCCCCTGAGATTCCACACTGTGTTCCATGTCTCTGGATCCACTTTGTTTGTCAGTTTATTTTGTTACTTAGATTCCCCACATGAGTGCGATTCTGTGATACTTGTCTTTCTCTGACTGACTGACTTCACTTAGCATGATATTTTCCAGGTCCCTCCATGCTGTCTCAAAGGGTTAGAGATTCTTATTTTTTACTGCTGCATAGAATTCCATGGTATAAATATACCACAGTTTTTTAATCCACTCATCTATTGATGGGCACGTGGGCTGTTTCCAGATCTCAGCTATTGTAAATTGTGCGAAGCAGTCTAATTTATGAATAGATACATAGAAGTCCTTCAAAAAGTACTGGTAAATCCATCAAGCTCTCTATATCCCAAGAATGCTATTTGGTTTAATAATAGAAAAATATATTTATGCAAATCAATATTACTAGCACATTAAAGAGGAAAATATTATCTCAGTAGTTATTGGGAAAGAATTTGATAAAATTCAACATTCATTCATGACAGAAACTACCAGCAAACTAGGAAAAGAGGTGAACTTTAATCTGGGTAAAGGTTATCAGAAACTTGCTTCAGTCATCATACTCAATGATGTTAATAACATTGCCTTTAAAATCAGGAAAGTGATTTGACTTTGGATGGTGGGCACACAGTGCCATATATAGGTCTTGTAACAGAAATCTGCACCTTGAAACCATTAACCAATGTCACCCCAATAAATTTAATTTTAATAGTTATAAACACAAACACACAGACACACATGAAAATAAGGAAGGAGACACATAAATACTACATTTATTTAACATTGTTCTAGAAGTCTTAGCATCGAAGATAAGAAAAGGAAACAAATACACATATTGTAACAGAAGAAGTAGAACTCATTTTTCATGTGAGCCTAAATTATTCAACAAGGTTGCTAGATATAAAATCAATATACAAAACTAAATATATACTTCTACATCAACAGCAAACTGAGGAAGGATACCACTGGAAATACTAACAAAAAATAAAGAAACATAAATATAAATATAGCAATGCATAGAAACTTTCTGGAAAAAAGAATATCATTTATATTGAAGGATATTAAAGATTTAAATGGAGAGGTAAGTCATTCAATAATAAAAATTCCCACTATTATTAAAGATATCAGTTTTCCCAAAATTGGTATGTAATGAGTCATTGTAATTCTAATAAAAATTCCAACACGATTTTTTATGAAATTTGAAAAGCTGATTCCAGAATTTATATAAGACTGATGATTGTAAAGATAATATTAAAACAGAAAAATATACAGGATTTGACCTTGCAGATTATCAAAGCCATAGTAATTGGCACGGTGATAGATAAATACACCCATGGAACATAATAAAAATCAGAACTGATCTGTGCACACATAGGAGCCAGATACATTGCAAAGATAGCATTATAGATCACTAAGGAAAGCGTGGGCTTGTCAGTAAATGGTCCTTTGATAGCTTATGATCCTTATGAAATTAAATGAAATTAGACCCCTACTTCAAGCCTTATGAAAGCACAAATTATAGAAAAAGACTTAAGGCAAAACTTGAAACCTTTTTGAAGAAAATACAGAATATTATAACTTTGAATAAGATTGGATTTCTTAAATAGGATTCCATAAAGTAAGAAATTGTTACATTCATCTACATTAAAATTTAAAAGTAAAACCTTGCCACAGTCCCTCTTGGAAAGACAACCCAGAGAAAATGAAGAGCTAATTCCAAGGTACTGCTAGCTCTGTTTTACCTTTGTGCGAGCCAGTAAAAAGCTCTACCTTTCTCAAGACTTTTTTGCATTATCTGTTGGAAACCTGTAATAATAAATATTCCAACGTATTTTAATCTTTTTCCTAATAAAGATTCACATGCCTCTGATGTGAATGGTGCAGCCTAAGGCCATACTGTGAGTCAATCATATGTTGGGTAACCTTGGCCAAAAGTCACAAACCTGAAGGAGACAGTTGTGACTCGCATAGTTGACAAAGAGTTTGTTTTCAGAAAATATGAAAAACGTTTACTTATTAGTAAGAGAAAGACAAGAATCTCAGTAGGAAAATGCACAAAAGCCGTGTATGGCATTCTCAGAAGAGAAACTCAGAATGATCCATAAATACATGAAAAGATGTTCAACCTCATAACCAAGGAAACACAAATCAAAATAATTTAAGTGCAACTTACTCATGTCTACCAGGCTAGCCAGAATTCAAAAGTCAATGGAGGAGTGTGAATTCTAATCTGTCATGAGATACTGAAGCTATAGAAGGACATAAACCTTGACAGAGCAGTTTCAGTCCTAAGTAAACACCCTGAATAAACTTAAACATGGGCCCCAGGAAACAAGTTCAGGAATGTTTGAAAGTAATAAGTGGAAAGAACCCATTTCCATCAGCAGTAGAAAGAATAAGTAAAGAGTGGTGTAAGCATACAGTGGAATACAGCATAGCAGGGGAGAATGAATGAAATGCAAACCTGCAATACTGAGCTGATACTATTTAGGGGATAAATAGAGATTTTAATTATAAACTAGAACCATAAAGAAAAGAGAAACCAAGATGGCGGCATAGGTGAACACCTAAACTGCTGCCTCGCACAACAATTTCAAAACTACAACTAAAAGACAGAATGGACACCAGAACCACAGGAAAGCTGGCGGAGTGGAAATTCTACCACGAGAAGGAAAGAGAGGAGCTCACGGAGACAGAGAGAAGCTGCAAAAAGCTGAGGTACAGAGAAGCACAGATGGAGAGGACTGGGCGTAATGCCTCGTTGGCTTCCTCTAGTGGGAAGGAGATGGAAACTCCCAACTGCACTGAACACCACTTCCGACTGCACTGAACCCCACTTCTGGACGAGACTCATACAGGGGAGTCTGGACTGTTGTGAAAAGGGAGGAGTGCAGGGAACCTTAGGGCAGCCACAAAAGACTGAGGTCTGGAGGTGTGCATGAAAGTGCGTACACAGAGGGCTGACTGCTGATTGTGCCGCTGTCTTTCTCTAGCGGGAGGAAGACAGAACCTCCCAACTGCACTGAAATCTAGGTCTGACTGCACTAAACCCCAGTTTCGGGCGAGACCCTGGGGACCCAGACTCATACAGGTCCCTGGAGCGAATGGAAACTCAGGGGAGCCGGAAAGGCAGAGATCTGGAGGCATGCACACCTGCGCACAGAGAGGACTGCAGCGATTACTGAAAGACACTGAGACCCTGGGGCTCATGGGAAACCAAGGCTGTCTGCTCAGCCCTGAGACTCCATCCCATCCAAGCCTAGCACAGGGGCTTTTGCAATCATGCAAGCCTTAAGGCAGAGTCCAGCACAGAAGTTCTCCTGGCATAGACACAGCTAATCCTCACAACCAGTTGGCTTGGAGGTCAATTCCCCCCTGTGATACCAACAACAATCAAGACTTAACTACACCAAGGCTGTACACATAGTCCACAAAGGGGTGCACCAAGAGAGTCCACCTCAGGTAACTGGGGAGGCAGAGCTACTGGGCCAGATAGGACACGTAGCACACAAAGCTACTCTACCAACTCAGGGAAGCAGCGAAAATGCAGAGGCAAAGGAACAGATCACAAACAAAAGAAATGGAGGAAAACAAATAACTGGATATAGAGTTCAAAAGCACGGTCATAAGATTTTTCAAGAATTTCCTGGAAAAGATGGATAAATTTAGTGAGACCTAAGAGGGTATGAAAAAGGACCAACTAGAAATTAAACATACACTGACTGAAATAAAAAATATTATACAGAGACCTAACAGCAGACAGAGGAACACAAGAATCAAGTCAAAGATTTGAAATACAAAGAAGCAGAAAACACTCAACTGGAAAAGAAAAAAGAATCCCAGGAGCTTCTGGGACAACTTTAAGCATACCAACATCAGAATTATGAGGATGCCAGAAGAAGAGAAAGAGCAAGATACTGAAAACCTATTTGAAGAAATAATGACTGCCCCCCTTCCCCCGGTGAAAGAAATAGACTTACAAGTCCAGGAAGTGCACGAAACCCCAAACAAAAGGAATCCAAAGAGGACCACACCAAGATACATCATAATTAAAATACCGAGAGCAAAAGGCAAAGAGAGAATATTAAAAGCAGCAAGAGAAAAACAGTTCATTACCTACAAGGAGTACCTATACGATTGTCAGCTGATTTCTCAACAGAAACTATCCAGGCCAGACAAGAGTGGCAAGACATATTCAGTGTTATGAATAGCAAGAACCTACAAACCAAAATTACTCTACCCAGCAAAGCTATCATTCAGAATTGAAGGTCAGATAATGATCTTCACAGATAAGAAAAAACTAAAGGAGTTTATCACCACCAAACCAGTATTATATGAAATGCTGAAAGGTACTCTTTTAGAAGAGGAAGAAGAAAAAGGTAAAAGCCAAAAAATTATGAACAACAAATACATATCTATCAACAAGTGAATCTAAAAATCAAGTGAATAAAAAATCTGATGAACAGAATAAACTGGTAAATGTAATAGAATCAGGGGCATAGAAAGAGAGTGGGCTGACAATTCTCAGGGGGAAAGAGGTGAGGGGGGGTGCAGGGAGAGACTGGACAAAAAATCATTCATACACTTATGGATGAGGACAGTGTGGGGGAGGTAAGGGCAGAGGGTGGGGTGGGATCCAGGTTGAGGGGAGCTATGGGGAAACAAAGAGGAACAATTGTAATAATCTGAACAATAAAGATTTTTTAAAAAAGAAAGAAATGAAAAGAAAGAGAGAAAGGAAGAAAGAAAGAAGGGAAGGAAGGAAGGAAGGAAGAAAGGAAGAAAAAGGTGAAACAGGAAATTCAGAATAGAGTTTATCACCGATAGGCACAAAAGAGGTTTCTAATGCTGTGGGAATGCTCCTATTCACAGGTGTTTCTTTTGTTATTTTATAAGTATGAACTATTTTCAAAAAGAAATCATGCTTACAAGGCAGTAGCAATATAATTCTATTTTTGCATGTCAGAAGCTGAATATTATCTTCCCCCTTCTCTTTGCATTTCATCTGTGGTAGATGTTAATCTCCAGGAAATTAAGGCCAGTGAGGCCATGCACTTGAACAGGTGAGGTGGGTAGTAGCGCACTTGTAGTAATGCTCAAAATGGCATTTGGGGAACACTTGGCAAATATGAGCACTGTGCTAGGTGATTTTCAAGTGCGTGCCCACCCAGCCTTCACAGTACTGTCAAGTAACTGCTGCTTCTACCTTTCTGTCACCAGACCTCCAAAGCGGTATCTGTCCTCTCCGTTGGCTTTCACTGTGGGAGGAAGTGTCCCTTCCTCAAACTCCAGTCCCTTCCACATGGGTCCTGGAGCCTGCTCTCTCAGGAACCATAGCCCTGCAGCTGTCCCCTCTTAGTGTCTTCAGTCTCAGTAGCTACTGGATTCTTATCATCTACATTTCTAGAAGCGCTGGTGTGTTCCATTTAGAGACAGAGAAAGATGCCAACTGGCCTTTATCCCCCAGACTACTTGGCCAAGCTTCTCTAAAGAGCCATCTCCATCCTGTGTATGAACATCAACCCACCCCAACCTGGTGTCTACCCCATTCTCCCTTAACCTTTTCAGTCCCTCTCTCTCACTTCAGAGACATGCAACACACCTGTCCACCCCTCTCTCCTGATAGGTTCTCTTCTCTAGACAGCCCATGACATTTGCCCTCGGGCTTTCCCTTCTGGGTTCTCCCTGGCCATTGATTTTTAGTCTCATTGGGCATTTCCTTCTTTCCCTTCAGATACTCTGAATCACAGCATTCTTTGCTCTACAATCTTTTCATATCTACATGCTGAAAACTCAGATTTCTCTCTCTAACTTGGTCTTCTCTGATGAGTTCCAGGCTCATCTAAGACTACCAGTTTATCACCTTTTAGGTATTCCACAGGAAATAGTTCATAACCCACAACCACCTCCCCTTCTCCAACTTCCACACGTAACTGAAATGTCCGTCTCTTCCACCCTTTCCCTTCTTAGGAATAACTCCCCAGTCCATCTAGTTTCCTTAACTGGAAATCTAGTTCACCCTCCTCTCTCCAGACCCCTACATTTCCTCCATCCTTCCTCTGAGTGTACACAAATCTGCCTGATTCTTTCCATCCTCCCACCTATGCTTGTCCAAAGCCACCATGTGTCACCGAGGCCATTGCAGTGGTTCCCTAACTGGTCTCTGTTCCAGCTTTTATGAGCCCACACCTGCCTTTTCTCCATGCATCAGCCAGGATCAGGTCACTTCCTTGCTCACAGCCTTTCATTGCCCTGATGTCAGTGCCCTGACCTCAGCCTTCAGAGTGCATGGACGGGCCATAGCTTGCCTCCCTCTGCCACACCCTGTTCCCCCACCCCCTGCCTGGCCCTCCTACTCAACTTTTAGGTTCACCTCAGATGTCATGCCCTCAAAGAGATCTCTGACCCACAGTCCAAACCAAGGCTCTCTTACTATTTCTCTCGTAGCACCACGTCCTTTTGTTCAGAGTACTTTCCTCATTGTGTTTTTGAGTTTGTTATAGCTACCCTCTCTTCAGATTCTCTATGTCCATATTGGTCTCCTCTGTATACCCACTACCTGGCTGGCCCTAGTGAACATGCAGTAGGTGTCCATGGCATGGGTGGGGGAAGCAGCAGGCCATTTTAAAGATGAAGAAACTAAGTCCAGGGAGGGTAAGTAGATTGCCCAGAGTCACACAAAGTGACAATGGCAGGCCTGGGCTGTCTGGCACCACGGGCATGTTTATTAATGTTAGTGCAGTTGATAGTGCTTGAGGAGCAGGGAGAACCCCTTCCATCCCTCCATCATCTCAGTTAACCGCCCCAGCCTTGGATAGTACCACTGATGTTCATTTTGTGTAAAGTCCTGGGCAAACACAGCTTCAGGCTCCTCTCCCCCTTTTAACCAGCCCCTCCTGTATCAGATCTGGCTTTCCACACCTTGTCCCGCATAAATATCCATAACTGTGTGTACACCTTTTACCACAACCTTCACCTGTTAGAGGAGTGGGGCCCAGGTTAACTGCAAACTGTGACTTTAGCCCATTATCACCTGCCGATGTGGCCCACGTGAGGGGCCAAGTGATTATTTGCAGTTTCCCTTTGTACTGAAGGTCCAGTGAAGGTGTAACATGCCAACAATATTCAGAAGCTCAGTTAGGCCATTTGAGGCCCCACATTGCCTCTGATGCTGAGTTTTACTCTGATCTTCGTTCAGTTTTTTTATTCAGTGAAGCCCTGAGAGCCAACTGTGTGTAGCTCTGGACCAAAGAGGAACTGAGGATGTAGCCATGGAGACGGTGGACAAGGCCCCTGCTGTCTTGAAGCCTGTGTCCTAGTGAAGAGAAAGAGATAATAAACATAAGGAGTCATGTCAGATGGTGACAAGAGCTGTGAGGAAAATAGATGGGAAAGAGGAGAAGAGTGCGAGGAGCAAGGCAGCTTCTGCAGAGATAGTTGTCCAGTGGGAGGCCTCTCTCAGGAGGTGACGTTTGAGGTAAGACCTTAATGATGAGACAAACCAGCTCGCACAGAGCTGGGGATATTGTCAGGCAGAACAGGGCAAGTGTCAAGGTTCTGAGGAGAGACAGTGTGCAGAATGACCAGAAGCCAGAAAGAGGGCCAGAGCTAGGGCTGAAGGAGGGAGGGAGAAAGGAGTGGGTGGGCCGGGTCTGGTGGGCCATGGTGTTAAGTTGCTTTGAAAGGCTCTAGTCCAAAGGAGAGGTCCGAGTGCAGTGGAAAGCAAGACCCCATGCACACTTGATGGATTTTAATCAAATAATAGATGAAATGTATTGAGCTGGGTAAATATTCCATGAATTAGTTGAAAGTGACTAAGAGTTTTCAAGGATGTCCTGTGGCCTATATCTGTTGCACTGTAACATATTTAAGTGTTCAGATCTAAAGGCCATGTCTAAATAAAGCCAGAGTGTCCGAGTGCTTTACTTCAAACAACATTTCACAGGGCGTTCGAAGACCTGAGAGCCTGCCCAGGCGCTGGCACTCACTCTTCTGTGACCTCGGGCCTCTTTCTGCCTGACATTGCTCATCGGTACAATGAGTGGATAAGCGAGATAGACGGCATGGAGCCCCATAGCTCTGAAGTCCAGTATGAGCCAGTGGAACTAATATTTGGGTTGACTGTCATCAGCAGACAGAAGGGACTTTTCCCGCAATTAGGGCTGTTCAAAACTGTAATGAGCTGCCATTGAAGGTAGTGAGTTTCCCATTACTGCTGGTGCTCAAACAGGGGCCAGGGACCACCTGTCAGGGATGTGGTCAACTCTTACCTATTCTTTTTCAAGGCCCAATCCAAATGCTGTATCCCTCAGGGCAGCGGTCACCAACCTTTCGGAGCTCACGGATCACCAGTGGTCCGCGGACCACCGATTGATGACCGCTGCTCCAGGATATCCCCAAATATCCACCAGAAACAAACTCCCTTCTCATCTCTGATAGGGCTCCGTTTGTATCTCTCTTTTGATTTTGAGCCTGAAAACATTGTGCCTTCTATTTTAGTTATTGGAACACAGTTTAACTTGCCTTATACTTAGCCTTAAGTGTCTGAAATCTGGAGGGTTGGAACTATGTGTGTGCATGTGCATGTACACATATTATGCCCCCATCATACCTGTACTTAGCAAGTACTGCATTAAGTGTCATGGTTTAGAGAAGATTGAACCAGATCCATGGTTCCTAAAGCTGGTACTCAGAAGGGCCAACTGGCTAGCTGCATGGGAATCAATCATGTTTCCAGAAACTCAGCTCTCTGTGCAACCCCTTTCCTGGAGGTTGATTCATCAAGACTGGGGTGGAGCCTAAGCATCAAATTTTATGAAGTTCATCCTGAATCTCATTAGCAGCTGATGGTAGGAATCACTGGACTAGGTTCCCTCCGAGGGAAATGCCTCTGGGTCATATACTGTGATTCTGTATGACTCTAGTACCTTGTATGGAATGTAAGGAGCTCTGTGATTTAGTTTAAAATGTATTTCCAGGTGACACATCCTTGGCTTCTGCTTCCACCGTGCTCGTCTGTTTACTGTATCCTGAACATTCCTTGTGGTTTCCTGCTTCTGACCTTTTCCTAAAGCATGACCTCCGTTATTATAACCTGTTGCTCTTCCTCACCTGTAAAAATAATGTCCATCCTTTAAGACCTAACTGCAAATTTACCTCCCTTGTTCCTTTTTCTTACCTTCTCAGCCTGTTTCTAATTTTCTTTTGAGAGTCTGTATTATCTCTTAGACTTTGTTTCACCTTCTCCCTTCTGAGCTGTTTAGTAACATGTTCTTGGCTGAATTTCTCTCTCCCTCTTGCCTTCTCCTTCATCAGTAAGAACTCCCTGAGTGTACAAGGTACTGCACTAGGTTCCTGGTGATCCACAAGAAATACAAGGCTATTTCCCCTGCCAGGCGCATCAAAGGTATCTGCAAGCTTGGGACCCAGTGTCCCTCACAGGTGAGTATGGACCAGGCACTGAGGACACTGACTGGAGGATGGAGGAGGCTTCAGGAGAACCCCAGATAGCCTGTTGTCCTGGCCCCTTTCCTGGCGGGGACTTCCTTCATTCTCACCCAACACAACCATCTTCAGACACTTGGGCCTTTTCACACGTGATAGTTGAGGTGATGGTGGTGGCAATTGTGGTGGTGATGGTGTGATTTAATTATCTTACAGTAAAATCTGAAGGCCTAGTAATACAATGTCTATCAGGCTTACTCCATGATGGCTCAATTAGGGGAGCAGTAGGACTGTGGTTCAATATTCAGGCCAGCTTCCTAATTGAAAACACATTTTCTTCTCCAAGCTGCAGCTGGTTTGGTTCTGCTCATGCAGAAAAGGATATAACCTTGCATAACATAGGAAATGAACGGTTGAGAGAGAAGCCAAATTCAATTTCAGTCAGATATGTTGAGGCTAAGCCCATGATCTATGGAAGCAGGGGAGCGAGCCGTGTGCATGTGGAAAGGGGTGCACTCAGCAGTCTATTAATCACGGCCGCCCTCCTGGCGCTGCCGCCACCGCCGCCGGTGCCACCGCGCCAGCGCCGCTCCTCCGACGGGCTGGAGAGCAGCCAAGCACTCCAGAAGTTAACCTCTTAAAGACCCAGAGCTGCTTTCTGTTGAATAAATGTAATTTTGTGGTCAGAAATAAATGCTTGTGATGTAGCAGGAGCTTTGAAAACAACAGAGAGCCAAAGCTATTACAAATTGCTTCGTGTTGTAGAAGTCAACAGCATACATCAAAATTCCAAGTGTACGGCAAATTGATTTCGGCCCAGAGCTCTGCAGCTATTCAATAAAAGTCCTATTAAGCCATTGTATGTAATGAACAATCCAGAGCAAATCTAATATTTTCAGTAGATAATGATTTTTAACATCCTCTCAGTAACCATCGCAGGAATTCTTGGATGTTTATGGCACGTGTCCATGTGTGGTGGGCCCTCCTCAGCTTTCATGTGCCTCTGCTGCAGGACCCTGTCAGGCACCCCCAGACATGGGCTCCTGAGGGTTCAGCAGCAGACCCTGCTCCTGAGGAAGGGCACAGAGGGCTCTGATGTCTCAGTGTCTAGTATACAGTTGGTGCCTGGGAAGTGTTTGCTGCATTGAAATGAATGGAGTTGAAATAGAAAAGGGAATGCAAAGAGCTCTAGAATCAGTAAGTAAAATGAGATGTTGGCAGAGTTGACCTGAGGCTCTAAAAATTAGAGGGTCACAAGTAAGGATTCAGAGTCCCACATGACAAAGTGACTGGTACCAATGCCCAGGGCAAGCCCTAGGACTCCCCCATTGCACCTTGACAGCTCAGGAAACAGACCGTGTCAGGGAACCTGTGCTGATGGAGCCACTAAAGTGACCTTGTGGCCAACTGACTAGGAGTCACCTCAGCAGGGGCCACCATGCCCTCCTCAGTGGCTCCACTGCTCTGCTCACAGCAGTGCTGTGACAACCCTGGTCAGACTGAATTATGCCTCAATCTTCATTTCATTCTGCCCTTCCAGATCATAAGCTTCTGGAGGACAAGGTTTACTCATTCGTTCTTTCATTCAGTATTTACTGAACATCTACTGTGTGCCACACTGGACGTGAACTAGACACTGGCATGCAGTAGTGAATAATTTAACATAGATACTGCTCTCATGGATCTTAACAGTAGGGCAGGATCTGTATTCCCATGTGGTACATAGCAGGCCTTTGATAAAAAATGGATGGGTGGGTGGATGGATGGATTGCTGGAGATGGATGGATGGTATGGGCAGGTGTGGGGATGGATAGATAGTTAACAACATCAGTGTATAAATAAAATGCGTTCTGTATCAATAAAAAAAAAAAAAGGCCCTATTCTGTCTACTTACAATCCCAGCCCCATTAGGGAATCATGTGATACCAGGAGGCAGTTGTGATATGAAGATAAGAGTACTTACTGGGCCTAGACTTAGTAGGTCTAGGTTTTAGGCCTTACTTGCCTCAAGTCAGTGACCTTGGTCTTCACCAAGTCAGCTGATCTCTCAGTGCTTCTTTTTTTTTATATGTTAAATACCATGGTTTGAGGGAATAGATTTGAATGAGGATTAGAGGTAGCACTTGTAAAAATAAATTAACTCTTGTAGGGTTGTTGTTTTTTTCCTGGACTAAAATTATTCAACTTGTAATGTTCAGTCATATAATTTACTTGAATATTGTGGAATTTACATTACTAAGGTATTTTATTTTCTGCAGATTCCACTTCCCTTAGAAAAACTCAATCTGGATGTTAATTAGATTTTACTAATGTTCCATCAATTTAATGCAGTGATTCCTTAAATGAAAGTGACACCAAGGACCAGATGGTCAAAAGGAGTATTGTGAACGTATGTGTGACTCAGGAGGGAGCATAGGGACAGAGAACCCAGAGGGGTTTTGTTGCTTGCATGTGGATAGTCCATGTTCTACCCCCACCCCCAAACTCTGTTTTGACTGCTTCCCTGCTCTCTTTACAAATAATTATTTGCACAGAATTTTACATCTGAAAGTTACCATGTCTATGATTTTATGCAGCCTTCCCCAACACCCTGTGCTGGAATGTTATCACTACCCAGAGTGACTGGGTTGGGGGGTAGTCATGAGATTGAAGAGCAGAGTGGGTGCTTGGAGGTGAGGTCGGTGCCCCCCTCCCCCCCCCACACACAATTCCAGGCTCTTGGCTCCCTCCAGCCTCATTTAGCCCAGCCAAATGCTACCCTCTTGTCACTACATACGCATGACCTCCAGCAAGAGTTCCCAGACTGAAGGAGCCCACCCATCAATAACTGTCAGGCATTGGTTAGCCACCTGCACAGATAAGCTTAGAAGCAACCCTTGGTACCAGAAGTGGACTGAGCAGGGGCATGGGTTGGAACCCCGGTGTTTGGACTTGTCGAATACTTACTCCCCTCATCTCCATGGAAGAGGACATGACCACTGATCATTTGAAAATTCAGTCCTGGCAGTGGGGCTCAGTTGGAGCGTTGTTTCATATACCTAAAAGGTTGCATGTTCAATTCCCAGTCAAGGCACATACCCAGGTTGCTGGTTCAATCTCCAGTCAGGGCCTATGCAAGAGGCAACCAATTTCTCTCTCTCTCTCTCCCTCTCCCTCTCTCTCTCTCTCCCTCTCCCTCTCTCTCTCTCT
>JAAGEH010002525.1:25220388-25309068 GCA_011751065.1 Lasiurus cinereus | reverse complement strand
CCTCTCCCTCTCTCTCTCTCTCCCTCTCTCTCTCTCTCTCCCTCTCTCCCTCCCTCCCTCCCTCCCTCCCCTCTCTCTTCTCTCTCCTCTCTCTTCTCTCACTTTCCTTCCTCACTAAAATCAGTGGAAACATGTGCAAGTGAGGATTTAAATAATAATAATAATAAATAAAAATTCAGGCTTGGAATCTATTTCATCTGTGCTCCTCTCTAAGTACATCTTCCAGAGCCTTCTAAGTTGCCAGCCAGGAAAAAGCAACCTGCCAGCAGCCTCCTAGATCCCTTCTTCACCTGTGGCTGGAACAGACTTCGCCCTCTTGTCCTGCCACTGCTTGGAAATTCTTCTTGGCCTCCTCCCTCCACTCCTTCTACCCCCTCCCCGCCTCCCCAGGCCATCTGTGAGGACCAGAGTAGCAGGACAGGAAGTAATACCAGGCCCTCTCGTAGGGAATGGAAACTAAGCTGGAACATGGCAGACTCTACATGCAGCCCTTCGGGAGATGAAGGAGAACGTCATGCCTGCTCCAGCTGTGTGCCAGAAGCTCCACATGTTATCTCCTTTAGTCCGCACAGCAGCTCAGCCCTGAGAGCTTTTATGATCACTTCTATAGAAAGGATAAAATGGACCCAGGAAATCAAGTAACTTGTCTGAATCAGCACAGCTCATCAGCCTCAGAGCTGAGACTTGAACGCCAATGTCTGACTCTAAAGCCCAAAAGCTTGAGAAATGTCTTGAAATTGCTTCGGAAGCAGGAGAAGGCGGGGGACGGGGGGAATGTGAGGGGAGGCGGCAATCTGTGAGATCACACTTTCTTCTCCAGTGTATTAAGAAGAGAGAAACCTACCAGATTACAATAGGTGCATGAAAAGGATACACCGATTTCTAGGGCTGTTTGGGGAAGGAGCCTGGGTACCTACCTGGGCAGAGCTGTGCTCCTGGTTCAGAGCCCACCCATTCTCAGCCCCCAAGCCCCAAGTCCCAAGCAGCAGACCAAAACAGATCCAGGGACAGAGAAGCATCGATCAGAACATCATACCTCAGATGGAAGGTAGGGGAGGATGCGGGTAAGGGGAAGAGATCAACCAAAGGACTTGTATCCATGAATATAAGCTTAACCAATGGACACAGACACCAGGGAGGTGAGGGCATGAGTGAGGGTGGGGATGGAAGGGTCATGAGGGGATAAGGACACATGTAATACCTTAAGTAAAGAAAAAAATTAAAAAAAAAAAAGGCACCAGACCTAGGAGCACAGTTGTATCTTGTGGTGGGCATGCGGGGGTGCCTGGGAGCACTTTCTAGCGTTCATGTTGGGCCCAGCACCTTCAGGGTTGTGGAGCAGATTCCAGGGTATAGGCACATACACTGCTCCTTCCTCCTTTATTCTCTTTCCTGGCTTCTCTCCGGTGTTCCTGCCTGCCCCTTCTGTGGCTCCTTCCTGGCGAGGCAGCTTAGAGTAACAGGGAAAACCAAGCAGACAAATCACAGGTTTTGAAACCAGACAGATCTTGATTTGAATCCTGACATCATCATTTACCAGTGTGACCTTGAATGAGTCATTTAGCTTCTGTGCCTCATCCTTATAATAAAAAATCTGCCCTGCAGAGTAGAGACATTACATGTATATATTTAAAGATCATGCTATAGACCAGTGCTGGATAAACAGTAGTTCTAGTTCAACCTCTTAAATACTTGTGCTCCCCAGGAATCAGCCCCAGCCTTCGGGCTGTCCCTGCACACCTCTTCATCCCTGTCCCCCGAATAACCTCATCAGAACCACTTGATAGTTCCAAATCTTTGTCTCAGGCTGGGTCTCTCTTCTAACTTCAGGTCCCCCTTGAACTCTCCTTTTGGGCCTCTCACAAACTTAAAACTTTCACCTACCCCTAATTATACTCACCTCTGCATTACCCCCCTCAAGGGAGGTGACCAGCCCCAGTCACCTTGGCCAGAACTCTGGCAGAACCTCTTCTGCCTTCAAATCCTGTGAATTCTGCTTTCCTTGCCTCACTAGAATTGGCTCCCTCCTTCCTGACACACAGATTTTCCATCTTCTTTCCTTTCCTGTCACTACCAACCTTTCACCACCTCCCAACATCCCATGGAGATGCCTTCCCATCCAGAGTGATCATTTCATGTCGCTGCTAACTGACATTGTCAGGACTACCGATAGCTTTCCATGTAAAGCTGCTACCTCCTGGCTTAGCCATCCAGCCTCTGCCTGCTCTTCAGCCACCTGTTTGCTGCTCTGCTCCTCTGCTTCAGGCACAGCAGATCCTGCACTTCTCTGAACAGGCCATTTCTGTTTCAACATGCTTTTGTCTTTGGTCAGATTCCCCTTCCCACCATGAAGAAAGCTTCGACCCCTCCCACCACAGAAGAAGTTGCTCTTCTGTCATCTTTAAAACTCCCTCAAGTGTGCACAACACACCATGCAGAACAGTATCTATAATATTCTGCCATTCATGTGTGCTTTTAAAGAAGACTGTGTACACAGATGCTTACAATTGTATAAAATATTTCTGGAAGGGTATAGAAGAGAATTTTTGCCTATAATCCAGGCAGCTGGGAGACAGGTGGACATGGATAGGAAGGCACATGCTTTTCACTATATGTATACTTGTACTTTTAGGGGTCAGATATTTTTATTTTCTTTTTTAATATTAAATAGTTTTTGGTATATTCACAAAGTTGCACAGCCATCACTACTATCTAATTCCAGAACATTTTTATCTTCTCAAAAAGAAAACCTATACCCATTAGTAGTCACTCCCATTCACCCCACCCAGCCCTTTGCAACCACTAATATACTTAACTTTCCATCTCTATAGATGTAATCATTCTTAACATCCTATATAATAAAAGCAAATTGTCCCCTCGACTGGGAGTTGTCTGAGAGTCCGACCAGGGGGCGGGGCTGGCCAGGGGAAGGGAGGGAGGCCCCGGCCAGTGGTTGGCAATGTGGCAGCAGGGTGAAGGGAGGGAGTTCCCAGCCAGCAGCCACTAGGAACGCTACCAATACATGCATTTTGTGCACTAGACCTCTAGCCCATATAATAAAAGCCTAAGTGACCGTTAGGGCAGAATGACCAGAACAACCAGTCACTCTGATGTGCACTGACCACCAGGGGGCAGATGCTCAATGCAAGAGCTGTCCCCTAGTAGTCAGTGTATACCCACAGAGGGAGCACCACTCAGCCAGAAGCTGGGCTCCTGGCTGGTGAGCACAGCGGTGGTGGCAGGAGCCTCTCCCACTTTTGCAGCAGCACTAAGGAGCAGTGAGCAGGCAGGCAGTAAGGAGTGAGGGCGCAGGCTGGGCTGAGAGACTCCCCCCTAGTGCATAAACTTGTGCACCGAGCCTCTAGTTTTCATTTAAATGAAATCATATAATATGTGGTGTTTTGTGAGTGATTTCTTTCACTAAGCATATTGTTTTCAAGATTTATCGATGTTGTAACATGTATCAGCACTTCGTTTCTTTTTATGGCTGAAAAATAATCCATTGTGAAAATATGCCACATTTATTCATCCATTATCACTCAATGGCCATTTGGGTTTTGCCACCTTTGACTATCCTATATAATAAAAGCATAATACACAAATCAGCAGAATGGCCAAACAGCAGAAAGACCATCCGGATAACCATCCAGGACCATGCTATGATATCCACTGGCACTGGGCCAGCCACGGCGGGTGCGAGCGATTAGTTGGGGGCCCAGCCATCACCCCATGATTGCCCTGCAGAGGGAAGCCCAGGCCACCAGCCATTGGGCTGCAGCTGGGTGCTGGCGGCTGGAGGGAAGCCCAGGTTCCAGCATTTGGGGAAAGGAACATCTACTCTTGCATGAATTTCATACATTGGGTGGGCCTCTAGTTATGAATAACTGTGAATATTCACATACAGTTTTAGGAACATATATATTTTTATTTTTGTGTACTTACTAGAGGTCCTGCTCTATGACATCTCCCATGGGATCCAGGCCAAGGGACCCCACCCATGCATGATCGGGGCTGGGAAGGGATGTGGGAGGTTGGCCAGCCAGAGAAGGACCACAAGAGGGCTTTAGGGCATGTCTAGCTTATCTCGCTCAATCCTGATCAGCTGGACGCCAGCAGCAAGCTAACCTTCCAGTCAGAGCGTCTTCCCCCTGGTGGTCAGTACATGTCATAGCAAGCAGTTGAGTGGCCTTAGTATATCATTAGCATGTTTTGCTTTGATTGGTTGAATGGATGACTGGATGACCTGACACTTAGCATATTAGGCTTTTATTATATAGGATTGGCCATTGCATGTCTTCTTTGGAGAAATGTGTATTCAAAGTCTTGGTCTATTTTTAATTATTTGTCTTTTTATTGTTGAGTTGCAATAAAATGTGATGACAGATGTGATGAAAGGGCTTTGTAACCTGGAAAAGAAGGTAAGTATGGCACTGTCTCCTTAGTGCTGCTGCAAAAGTGGGAGAGGCTCCTGCCACCACCGCTGGGCTCACCAGCCAGGAGCCCAGCTTCTGGCTGAGTGGTGCTCACCCTGTGGGTATACTAATCCCTTATCAGATAGATGATTTGCAGAAAATTTATTCCATTCTGTGGGTTGTCTTTTTTCATTTCCTTGATGGTGTCTTTTGGAACACAAAAGTTTTAAATTTGATGAAATCTCAGTATCAATTTTATTTCTACTTTGCTTTTGGTGTCATATCTAAAATCATGAAGATTCACATCTGTGTTCTCTTTTAAGAACTTTGTACTTTTGGCTCTTACATTTTGATATTCAATTCATTTTGAGTTAATTTTTATATACAGTGTGGGGTTCCAACCATGTTCTTTTGCATGTGGATAACCAGTTGTCCCAGCATTGTCTGTTGAAAGATTGCTCTTTCCTCCATTGAATTGTATTTTTAACCTTATCAGAAATCAGTTAACTATAATGTGAAGGTTTATTTCTGAGCTCACTGTTCCATTGATCTATTTGTCTGTCCTTATGTCATTGCCATAGTTTGGTTAATGTAACTTTGTACTAACTTTTGAAATTGTTAAGTGTGAGTCTTCAACTTTGTTTTTCTTTTTGAAGTTTGTTTTGGCTATTTTGGATTCCTTGAATTTTCATCTGAATCTTAGGATAAGCTTACTAATTTCTGCAGTGAAGCCAGCTGGGATTTTAGTAGACATTACATTGAATCTGTAAACCAATTTGGGACTTTTGCCATCTTAACAATATAAAGTCTTCCAATCCATGAACATTTCTTAATTTCACTTTCAGATGGTATATGGCTAGTGTATAGAGAGACTGTTTAAATTGTATATTGATCTTGTATTGTGTAACCTGCATGCTGTATATGTTTTTATACCTTTAAACTTTTCTACCATTTACATATATTATAGTGTTTTAAAAGCCTTAGATAGGCATTCATCATCTGTGGTTTACCTGTGGGGGTGGTGGGGGCAGCACCCCCCTATCCTGAAGCCTCCTGGGAGTAGAAATGGGAGACTCTAGCCCCAGAGGATAGGGTAGCACACTGCTGGGCACATTTTAGCTACTCCTCAAACAACTTATTGACCAAATGAAGAAGTGAACACTAGTGAGACAGGCAGGCAGCACGTACCACCTCTAAAGCACTCTGCTGTTTGCAGGGAGTTTTCTGCTTTGAAGCTGTGATCTGCCTTCCTGTAGCTTCTACCTGTTGATCCTGGTTTTCTGTTCTGGGGAGGGAGAAGATAGCTAATCCTTCTTCCACAAAAGGACCTTTTATATGTATGTTAACAGCCAGAATGACAGATGTGATGAAAGGGCTTTGTAACCTGGAAAAGAAGGTAGACATACTTCTTGCTGTTTTTATTGTCTTTGCTATTGTTGTCATAGTGTCCTCTGCCACAGGTGTTTTCTCCATGCCTTACATCCTCATCTCCCCACTCATTCTGCATGGCACTGTCTTCTTCTGGACTTCTCCAGTTTTCTTTTCATAGAAACTTTGAAAGGATGGGGGCAGTTAAGAAATACTTCTGTCAGTGTCTATAAGATGCAGTTTTGTAGCATTACCCCAGTCTACATTGCATTGCCTTTTAAAAAATTACTGATTTTTAGAAAGAGAAAAATATCAATTTGTTATTCTATTTATTTGTGCATTCATTGGTTGATTCTTGTATGTACCCTGACTGGGGATCAAACCCACAACCTTAGTGTGTCAGGACGACGCTCTAACCAACTGAGCTGCCTGGCCAGGGCCAACACTGCATTGCCTTTATAACCAAAACTTTCCTGTGGAATTGGCCCTCTCTGCTTTGAGTAGTGTAGGGATTTCCAGTAAGTTCTGTTCAGTTCTCTGTGATGGGGAGCATCATGGACATGATTCTTCCTCACTGAAATCCATCTGAGTGTCACAGATCACAAAGGAACATGACTTTAAGAAACAAAGCCAGTGATGAGTGGGCTCCCCTGCCCGTTAGCAGCCTCTCTTCTCTCTACGTTGTCCCAGAGGTGACCAGGGTGCTGGGAGAGGGGCTCCCTCCACACCGGGTCTTCTCTGCTTTCCCCATAGGGCTCTTACAGTGGCAGGATGACTACTTGCCAAAGGTTAAGTAAACCTATACTTAGAGAATTACTGGCTCTGCTATTGTGATCTTCATACAGAAAATATGCCTGTTCCTTTTACACGTCTGTATTTGGTTAAAATTAGAACCCCAAAGCTGTGGCTGCGTCCGCATCTGTTTTGGACAGGACCTTCATCATTCTTTGTTGATTTCCAGTATTCCACGTGGCTCTTCAAGTCAGGTTTTGCTCTTGAAAGAATTCTGCAGCCAGACAGTGAGACAAAACTTCTCTTATATCCTTGCAGCCCTTGCTGATACTTATTGGTCTATAGTCCAGCAGAGTACATCAATTTGAAAATTCTGTTAATGGGCCATGTTTATTTCTAAATCATTAGCTTGTAAATTCCCAGAGCATAGTGGATTGTTGATTGCACCATTGCCACTGTGGTATCTTAAATGTTGTTTAAGTGTCTGTCCCCCAAGACTTTAATCATTTTGGCTTTCTGCTTGGTTTGATAGCAAAGGGGAACAATTTATAATGTCATGGAAGGAGAATGCTGGATTGGATTTTTTGAGGAAGATTACTCATATTTTACTCAGTCTCTATAGACTCCATATTGTATTGAATACTTGATATGGGAGGTTCTCCATTTTATTTTCGTGGCACCTCAGCATGGAATTCCTACCTCAGAGGGAATTATTCAGCAAATTGATGAAGACACCAAGGCATGAAGAGTTTGAGTAACCCACCTTCAGGTCGTTTAGCAAGCAGGGCTGGATTCAAACCCAAGCCTGTGTTCCTTCAAAGCACACGTTCTTTCCACTGACCGTGTAGCTTCAGGCCCCATGCCCAGCTTCAATGCAGTGTGCCAGGCATCATCATTTCCTTGGTGGGGGCTTCTTATCCTTGCTTAGGGGCCTGGTTCTGAGTAAATTGGTCCGTTTCTATATCTGAGAAGTGGTGTTGCATTCACAGCAACCAAAATATGTTCTCCCCACTTGTAGACAAAGAAATTGAGGTACAGAGAGGTTAATTCAGTGACTAAGATACTATTCCTATGTTTGTGCTGGAGCTGGGACTCAAGCCCGCTTTTCCGACATTGTATCCAGGCTCTTGGCCCTGAGTGGCACTGCCCTGCCTGCGCCTGGCAAGGTTCAGGCAACTCCCTGGAAAGATGAGCTTTTTTTCCATTTCAGAGTATATAGCAGTGTGATAGGACCAGTCTTCCTGTGTCATACGTTTTTGGTGATTCTAGAGCCTTTGGAAGAAGTCTCACTATTGTCTGTATCTGTGCCTCACAGCTAGTGTGACAAAGCACTTTGTGTGTGGCCTGTAGGCCTAGACTAGCTGGGCAGCACTGGGGTCCCTGCAGCAGCCTGCTTGGTGTACCTCAGTGTGCAAATGAAAAATCCTTTCATTGTGAACTGGGCGTGCAACATTTGTGGCACACAGGCTGGGGTCGCCCTCAGAGAGGCTTTGGAGTCACCAGTGTACAAACAGCATTCGGTGGTAAAAGCTGCTGCAAGGATAGTCCCTGCCCACCAATGCGGGGCCCAGTTGTAGGCACTTTGCACATATTTCTTTTTAATACAGAAGTCCCCCCTTATCTGCCATTTCACTTTCTATGGTTTCAATTACCTGAGATCCACCACAATAAAAAAAAAATTAAGTGCAAAAGTACAGAAATAAACAATCTGTAAGTTTTAAATTTTTCGCCCTTCAAAAAGCATGGGCATCATCCTGCTCCATCCCGCCTTAGGCTTGGATCATCCCTTTGTCCAGCATCTGCACGCTGTAGGTGCCCCACCCATTTTCTTAGTCACTTAGTAGCTGTCTTGGTTATCAGCTCAACTGTCCAAAATCTCGATGCTTGTGTTCAAGTAAACCTTATTTGACTTATCAGAACACATTCACATAACTTTTACTACAGTGTATTGTTAACAACTGTTCTATTAGTTGTTGTTGGTAATATCTTACTTGCCTAATATATATATTAAATTTTATCATAGGTATGTATGTATAGAAGAAAAGCATGGTGTATATGGGGTTTGGTACTATTCACTGTTTCAGACATCCACTGAGGGTTTTGAAACATACCCCTGAGAATATGAAGGAGGTGGGATACTTACCAAAAGCCCATGAAGAAGTCTTATTTTTCTCCACTTTAGAGATTACATCACGTGGCTAGTTCATGCCCAGCTCCCAAGCCCCTCCCTTCTCTGTCCCCTGCTAAAGTAATGCTGCCTCTCCAGCGTCCTCTTATTCTGACAAGAGCAGTTTGCTCTCCCCTAAACTAGATCAGAACTTGGTTGTCATGACTTCCCACTTTTCAGATTAGACTAAACTCTGGTGGGTAGTAAAAGCTTTTTGTAAAGCTTTTAATTATAGGAAACTGCCTTATCCACTCTGATCTTGTAAAGTAATCAATGCTACAGAATTCAACAGTGAGTTTCAAGGAATTCCTTGGCCTAGGCAGCCTTCTCTGCCTGGAACCCACCCTTGCTCATTCATAGACATTTCCCAGACAGCCTCCTGTGCTAGTTAAGACCTGGGTGCTGGGGACAGAGAGAAAGGAAGGTGCCACTGTCCTGGCTGGAACAGACCAAAGAGATGTTGAGAAGAAGCTTGTGGACATGAGTTATCATCATGCAGTATGAGAAGTGGGCAAAGAGGGATTTCCAAAATGCTCAGGCAGCTCAAGGATCAAGTGACCAGCGATGCCTGGGGAAGTCTGAGAGACACCACAAAGGAGGTGTCCCCTAGACTGACTCATAAAGGGAGAATGGGATTCCCTGTGCCTCCGGTGAAGGGCAGAGGACCTAGAGCATAAAGTCCTGAAGGCATGAGGAGCATGACGTGTTGAGGGGACCAAGACTTGGAGTAGAAAAGCATGGTCAGTTGGCAGTGTAAGCAAGGGCCATGTGGGGAAGGGTTCTGGAACCCCAGCCTAAGGATGTAGCTTGTAGGCTGGGTGTGACGGAAGTTGTTAGAGCCCTAATGACCGGGCCACTGTGAAGGACACATTGCGCTGTGGTAAGGAGAGGCTACAGTTAGCGAGATCCACTGAGTCCTGGTCTGTAGTGTCCACAGTGGAAATCCTGGGGATCGTCAATTAAGGCTGAAGCATCAAAGAAGGGGAAGAGGTTTTAAATTCTGAAATCTGATTTCTGAAGCCAAACAAACAGGATTTCTTGGTTGATTGGTGGTTAAAGCTGCAGGGGGTTGAGTGGGGAGGGCAGTGGGCGCAGGGGAGAGGATTTACACATCTGTAAATATTACACTACTTTGTCCTTATTTCAGTTCTAAGCAAATCTCTTCCAGTTAAAATTCAGGCTTGTACCTGCTCTCCCCACATTTCCTTCCTTTGCAGAAAACTGGAGACTTTTGTTGAAAATTCTAGTAACAACCCCCACAGCCGCAAACCCAGTGATACTCTGAGTTATAGGTGGGTGAGGGGTTTTCTGCAAGGAATATCATTTTAAGACATAAGCGTACCCCTAAAAAATGGTAACAACCCATTGTAAATCTTGTTTAAGAGAGTCTTATTAACAGGTTAATTCTTTTAAAAATGGCAGTTTCTTTTGTACAATAGCTAATGCTTTGACTGGATTCTCCTCTAACTGACCCTCTGAAATTTTGATGCTTAATTTAGACATATTTGCATGATGTTTCTCCTAAATACATCATAGGTCAATAATTATCCCAACACTGAAAACTAGCTCATGAATAGCTCCGCATTATTGTCACATCTTCTGTCTCATGCAATTCTCCCAGGGTTCCTACAAGGCAAGCATTCTTGTCATTCCCTTTCCCTAGACATAGAAAATAAAATTCGAAGAGACAGAGGGTACATAGCTGGCTCAGTATTTGAAAATGCATGATAGAGCCATGTCTTAAATCTAGTCTTCTGATTTCCAACCCTGTGCCCTTTTTACTTTGTCATGCCATCCTCCCCCTGCCCTGCCCCTGGCAAAAATAATCAAGCTGTAAAACAAACAAAAATTCTTTGGCCTTCGTGATATTTCTTGTTTATTCTTCATTTTTCCTTTGTGCTTTCTTCTTAGAGATGTGACTATCTCTTAGGATTTGAATTAGACTCCTTTAGTAGATCGTGCTACAGTAACAAGCAACCCCAATCTCAGTGGCCTATGGCAATGAGAGATTATTACACATTCATTTTACAGGTGGCTGTGGATTGAGGGCAACAGCTCTGGGCCCATGTGTTATCTTCATTCCAGAGCTCGGTGGGAGAAGAAGCTCCTATCAGGTCATGCTGTTCACGCAGCAGAGAGAGAAAGTTCAATGGCTGAACCACACAGTCGTTCTTAAATTTTAAACTCAGACGTGGCATATGGCACGGTCGTTTGTACTCCATTGATCAAAGCAATTCACGCCATCAGGCATGATATCAGTGGGGCAGGAAAACACCCATGTGGAAAGTGCTGTAAACACCACAAGTTACATGGTAGTGGACAGAGATGTGCAATGCCTGCTACAGGGAGGGTGGACAGTGATTGGGAGCAGTAATTCAACATTACGCATGACTCCCCAAACTCTACAGTGCAACTCTGCTGGCACCCAAATGGTTGAGCACTTTCTTACCCCTTCTAAATCTCAGGGATCTTGCAATTTATTTCCATGAACTTGGTCTCCAAACACAGCCTCTGAATTTTTATACCACTGTAATCAAATATTGATTGAGATTTAGAACTTTTATATAGACTTTATTTTTTAATTTAATTGATGTTATAGAAAAACCAAACTCAGGATTATAATGTGATGTTGCTGAACGGGTTAAGTATTGGATCCAGGAAACTTGCAGTAGAAACCCCTGGGCATCTTGCTAGAGTAAGGACATAGTTCACCACACAGAGTCCAGTCCCCCTCCCACCCCCCTCTCTCTTCTAGGTATGTGCCTTGTGCTGGCTCCAGTCAAGTGGCTATTGTCATATCAGCACATGAAACAAATGCTTACTGAACAAAGGACTCTTTACATAGTAAGCATTTTCATAAAGATGGAAAACTGGATACCTTAACCATTTGCTCACTTGTTGACCAATTTTGATAAATTTTTATTCACACACAAAAATATAGTGAACACCCACTACGTACTAGTCTTTGGAAAGGAAGGCCATTGAGGCAAAAGCATAGTTTGGGCTTTCAAGGAATTTAGGATCTCCTAAGGGAGCATTATCTGCAGTTCTGGAGCAATCCCATATGGTGATGGGAGTGGCAGCAGCAGAGAAATGGATCAGCTGAGCTTCAAGGATCAGAAGAACATTCCTAGGAGGCGCCTTCCAGGCTGTGGGGAAATTGCTCATGTATTCAGGGAACTGGGAGTAACGCGGGTGTGGCTGGAGTGTGAGGTGTGGCAGGAGGAGAGGCTGATACTTGGAGCAGAACAGGTTTTATCCAAGGCCAGCGCCTGAGCAGTCAGGGCTTCTCCAGATCTGTCCCAGTCCTGCCACCTATTCTTGCCCTTTTTTAAAATGGCTTTAAGGGAGGGGTAATGGTAGCCAGAATGTCTAACTTCAGGTCCTACTTTTAACCACCTGTGCCTTAAAACCTCACCCCAAACCTCTTTCCCTCATATGAGGGGCCTGTCACGATGAGCCCTGGCTCACCATCTCAAAGGCAGACAACACATGGGCCCAAGGACCTAGCACAGGGAGGCGTAGAGGGCAGAGGGCATAACGATGAGGATGATGCTCCATTTCCACCTGGTGCACAGACCGATAAGGGAACAGACAGGGCTCTGCTTCGCAGGCTTTACCAGAGGAGAGAGCGCATGACAGAGTCACGTCCCTGTCTAAGTATGAGTTCATCCCACCGCCCAACCCTGGGAGGCAGGTGCGGATGATGTGCCTGGCTCCAGAATCCACCTTCCTCCCTCCAAACTCAGAACCCTGCCAGCAGGAGGAAACCCAGCACACACATTCTGGGAGAGGTGGGGCTCGCACTGGGCCTCAAAACATGGATAGGCCTTCAGCAGGCAGAGATGCAAGTGAAGGGCATTCAAGTAAATGAACACGCAGAAGTAGGACGTCCCAAGTGACAAGGGAAATCCCACCACAGAGAAGAGGGAGCTGACAGAGATAGACCAAAACCCAAACTCCAACGCCTGAGCCTGGACATAGGGAGGAATCAAAAGAGTGAATAAGCATAGAAAATATCAAAATTCCCAGAATCAAATACTTCTGGGTTTGAAAATCTTATAAGGGGGATGGAGGGACCTCATCAAATAGAACCTGAACCACATAGAGTACTCATCACCTCTTTTAAGAAACCTCATAGTCCAGTTGCTTAATGAAATTAAACTCACTGGCCCAGCCTTGTTCTCTCAGAATTGGGTTTGAATTTTCTTACATTTGTGAAAAAGGGAACAGGAAGAGGGCTCAGAATCGTGGTCCCTGTATTAATTTGCTAGGGTTGCTGTAACAAGATACCACAAAGTGAGTGAACTTAAAAGCAGACATTTATGTCTCACAGTTCTGGAAACCAGAAGGCCAAGATCAAGGTGTTGGTCTGATTGAGTCATTCTGAGTACTGTGAGGGGGAATCTGTTTCAAGCCTGATCTTTGGTGGTCCCTGACTTGTGTACACATCGCCCCAATCTCTGCCTTCGTGTTCACATAGAGTTTTCCCTGTGTGAGTGATGGTCTTTGTGCCTAAATTTTCCTTTTTATAAAGACACAGTCATATTGCATTAGGGCCCAACCCAATGACCTCATTTTAAACTTGATCACCTACAAATACCCTTTTTCCAAATAAGGGTACACTTATGGGTATTGGGCGGAGGCACAGTTCAACCCATAACAGTTCCCACATGTGCTGTGTAGATTGTCAATTCCCTCCTTCATGTCCCATCAACAACAGACAGGAAATTGAAGATGGCGTTTCAGGATCCTTCCAGATCCTATCTTTTGTCCACCACAGAGAGGCAACCACCGTTTGTATACTCCATCAGAATCCCTGGCTAGTGAGGGCCTCTCTGGGCAGACACTCTGCTCCCTATGGGCATACACTCTCAGGTGAGAGAAAGACCCAGCATACTGGTGTGTTCCAGACATCTGGAGAGGCAGCCCCTTATCCATTATTACTCACAACGTCTACAAGGGTGGGCAAAATCAGGTTGGAAAAAGCCACAAAGGTTAGGATTATTACAATAGCTACAGCTGTAAACCTACTTTCGCCCACCCCGTGTATGTATATGGTGGTTAACTGCAGTTGAAATAGTACTCTTAAGACATTTTCCAAAATTTGTAATAGATATTGTAAAAGATTTATGATACATTAGTGAAAGAAAGCACAATATGAAATTTTGCATATGTTTTGATTTCAAACACACACGTTTTTTAACAGCTTATTGAGATATAACTCACATATTTAAAGTCTGCAGTTCATTGACTTTTACTATATTCATGAAGTTGTGCAACCACCATCACATCAGTTGTAGAATACTTCACTATGTACTTCAAAAAGAAACCCTGTACCCCTTAGCTGTTATACTCCAAACCCCCATCCTCCCTCCCCTCAGCCCTAGACAATCACTAATCTATCTTCTGTCTCTATAGTTTTCCTCTATGCCTACATTTTATACAACTGTATGTATATTTTAATTAGAAAAAAAAAATCAAAGGGAACTGCAGACCAGACAGGAGATGACTTTTACCAGTGAATAAAAGCAGAATTATAATTTTAATTTTCTTCCCTTTATTTGGGGTATTTTTCTAATTACACAATGAGCATGAATTGCTAATCAAAGGGGAAACATTTTATTTTTTAAAATAAAGAGAACTAATTCTATTTAAGTAGTCCTCATGGATTATTCTGAAAACTTGACCTAAATTATAATCTTAATTTACAGGGGCAAATGTGTCCAAGTTCCAAACAACTGACTTCAAATAGCAAATTTGGAGCACAGTTGTTAGAAATGGAAATGTTGCCTCGCACTGGTTTGCTCTGCCTGGATTTCCTAAGACCCTGCCCCCGGTAGCCTTGCATCCCACTCCTCAGGGTCTGCCCATCCTTAATCAGGTGATCTCTCTCAGCCTTCAACAAATTGTTGCTTGTCTCAGGTGAGAGACCCTGTAATTAAACCACATCCTTTTGCCTCTTTAATAACATTGGAGACAGAGAGTATAATTCTGTGAGGGGACGGAAGAAATATATAATTTAGTGTCCTTTTCCTGAGCCAGTATCAACTTTATGCATGTAGCGTCTTGCATGCTTCAGGTGTAAAAAGTCATCTGTTGTCTCAGCAAGTGCGTTATGTGAGCAAAATACATACTGAATCCATCTAACAATCAGAGGTTCTTTGGATCTGTGTCTAGCATACTTGGTATTTCCAGATTCACCTTTCTTTGATGAATAGACTTTACGCTGGAGGGAAATAAGCTTAGCTGGGTGAGGTTCATGAGACAAATTGGTCCTAGCCACCATCACAGAAAGTCATCTGTTGCTTTAGCTAGAAACCTGGGCTTCATCCTTGATTTGCCTGGTTCCTCTGTGCCTCACATCAACTGATTGGGACCCTAATCTTTCTGATTGGCCTCCTTTCCTTCAGTCCCCACCCCAACTGTCCTGTACATTACTCATCTGGGCAAAGGCAGCAGCCTCTGAATGGCTGCCTCCTTTCTGCCCCTTCCTGACCAGACAATGAAGTTAATCCTCCACATGCTCCAATGGTGCTTCATGATCTGACTCCCTCACCTCTCCAGTCTTGCCACCCACTAGTCCTGTTCATGTTCCCACCTCAGCATACCCCCCATATTCCCTGGTATATTAGAGCTCCATCATAAGTTCTTAACCTGGATTCTATGGACAGGATATGTGAGTGTCCTAAAATAAAATGCATAATTGTGTGTTTGGGGTGTGTGTGTGTGTGTAGAGGGGTAATATATTTCTAGGGCAATCCTTGGCTTTCATAAATTTTTAAAGGTGATCTATGAATCCCCCGATTTAAGAACTGTATTCTGGGTGTTTGAACATGTTCTTCCCCTTTCATATAGTATTTCACCTTGTGGATAGCTCCTGAGGACCATGCAAACATCACCTACTTTCCTACTTGATGTCCCTTTCTTGTGGCCCCATGGCTCTGCTTACTCAGCACTTTCCCGGCTGGGATTTCATTACTTGTTTACATACTTGCTGTCCCCTTCTGCTCTGCCTCCAGCACAGTGTCCAACACAGTGTCCAGTCAACTCTTGGTAAATACTGGCAGAAGAAAGAAAGAGACCAAAAAGGGCACTGGGCCATTTTCTCTATGGAAAGCCCACAATCAGTTGGGTGATGGGACAGTGTTGCTAATGGCTTTATCTCGGAGCGCTGCCCCTGACTTATGTATCCTCAGGAGGTGAGCCCATGGATTTGTCCTCTTTGGTATGCTTACAGACATTTCCTCTAAGAGACTGCAGGCCCAGCTGTCAGACATCTACATGGAGAAATCTAACTTCCATTTGCCGTGAGAATTTACTAGATGCGTAATGATTTTTAAATTACCTCTTGACAAATTTTGAGTTTTTGTTTTTCTTTTCTTCCATTCCCTTTCAGATTGATGCACTGAGTAAACGAAGCAAAGAAGCTGAGGCAGCCTTCTTGAATGTCTACAAAAGATTGATTGATGTTCCAGGTAAGTCCATGCACTGGTAAATCCCCCCAGTGGGCATTGTGTCTGGAGAGTTGGTGGGTTTCGGGCTGCTTATTCTCAGCTTTCCTAAGAGAATTACACCATCAACGGCAAGAAACCAATGAGTTCTGGGAATTCTCCAAAACCCAGACTTTGGGTAGGTATGGAAATTAGATGCACTTGTGTTAAAGTCATTACATAACCTCTAGTGAATATTTTTGCAAATACGGAAAATCAAATCGGTGAGGCCACCTTTAGCTTTGGTATAAAATGCTGCACAATTTACAGAGAAGAAATAGAACCTGTGGAGTGCTGTGCAGACGTTGTGGATGTTCATGCTTCTGGGCTTGTTGATCCCACATTCAGGAATAGCCCTAATAGGGTACCTCGAATACCTCATCTCCCTCCCAGGTCATCCAAGGAGCCAGTAACCTCTGGCCACATTTTTCACTTAAAGTTTATAGCCAAGCACAAGTGGTAGCCCAATTAGTTACAACCAAGTACTATGTGTGGATTACTGACATGACTAGAACTACTTTAACAAAGCAAAACAGCTACAGGTCTCCTTTATATCTGAACTTGCATTCTAATTCAGGTCTCCTGTGGGCTTTGCTGTACCATTTGGGAGCTGGGATTAAAAGAGGTCACCCTAAGCAAGGGGCAGCAGAAATCCTTTGGACAAGAAGTAGGGATATTCACATTCTCTTGCCAGAGCCTTGTTGTAAGGTCTTTTTCACATTCCTTTTCCTGTCTGCACCTCAGTTTTCTCATCTTTGAAATGGAAGAATGTAAGGGAACAGCCTCGTGGTAGAGAATGGTTTTCTTTGTTCTAAACTTTTGCTGTCATAGGAGCTTATCCAGCACTTAGTTCCAAATTCTGGCTTTTTTACTTTCTGCAAGAGTTTGTAACCAACTGAGGGTTCCCTGAAGACTGGCTGAGGCTCATGAAAAGGCTTCTTCACAGCAAATGGGTCATTGGATGCCTATAGTGTGGCCTTTTCTCAGGTACTGACACCTCGGTGGTCCCACTGGCATGATCTTACGCAAATGCAAGTTTTGTGTTAATGACTTAGTTGAAAAGAGTCTGGCTTGTTTCATCTTTCCCAAAGACCCAGAGCCTTTTGCTGCTGTTTTCTAAATAACCTTACACTCTCCTTTTTTAAAGTCCAGCTTTTACTTAGGTTTTTCCTTAGTAAAGTTTCTCAGATGGGCAGCCACTTTAACAAATTGTTGGGTTTCTTTTTCTGCCATTATTTTTCATTCTAATTTCTCATAAAAAAAATGAGAACATGTTTTTCATCGATGATCTCCACCTGAGACCTTATTCATGTCCATATATTATTTTTATAGAATTTTTTTCTGGGCACATATTTACATTCTGCTTTTTTTCACTTAACATTATACCATCAGCATTTTCCCCATTGGTGATATTCTTTGTAATTATCATTTTTGGCTGCAGAATTAAAGTTTGCAATTTCAACTTAAGATGATGGGAGCAAATAATGTTCGATGTTTTCTGTAATAAAAGTCAGTCAAGTCCATCTTGCATGCCACATAGATCACTTTTACCCACATCTCTGGTATTTCTTTCTTCCACCTGCTGTGGTTTGACAGTTCTCACAAGTTCCTTGAAAAACATGAGTGGGGCTGGGAGCACTCTACCTGTGTTTTGGAGTCCTGCTGCTCAGATGAAGTAAGCTTGTGGCTGAGCTTTACAGGAAGGGCTTGATCAATAGTATTGCATTTACTGACAGTCACACAGATGCCTTAACTGTGTGTGCTTCAGGCTTCAGTCCCGCCAAACCCAGAAATATTAGTGGGGTGCATTAAGTCTTATAGTTTCAAGAAACATCAACTCCACTATTTCAGCAAACTACAGGAAGCTCTTGGGAATAATGAGACTGGTATTTCAGGTTTGTGCCATGTGGCCCAGCTCTAAGAGCCAGGAAGAGCCAACCAGCCACACCAGGAAGAGGCAGAGCCAGAGTCACAGGCCTTGGAGACTGGCACAGTAACCTGACTGAACCAGTCCCCACTTGCCACCTCTTCCAGAAATTTTATTTATTTGTGAGTTTTCTTGTTCCTTATCTTTTGGTCCTACTCGAATGAAAGCTCCTTGAGGAAAGCTTGGCTTTTCACTCTATGCCCAGCACCTGGAGCAGGGCCTGTCATACCACAGATGTGACATGTAGAAGGACCCAATGAGTCCATCAACCCAGGGCCACACTGAAGTCCTCCAGAGCCGAATTGGCAAAAGGTCACATCAGTAGCTCTGAAAGCTTTTATCGCTGTCCAGTTCTCCCTTTTGCATATCAGCTTGCCTATCCAGCAGCCTCCTGGACATATTCTCTGGGGTGGTTGATGGGTACCCTGAAACCACCCAGCGTGTCCAGAGGAAACCTTCTTACTGAGTTCCTTCTCTTGGGGAGCTGCACCATCTTCTACCCAGCTGTACATGCCAAGCACTGAGTCACCAAGTCCCAGCCATTCTTCCTTCATAATGTTCACAACTCCATCCACTTTTCTCCATCCCAACTTCTGCCCTCCACTTGCAATTCAGGCCTCCCCCCTCGTGCCTATAGTATTGTGACGCTAGGATTCGTGCTTGCAGGGTTGCCTCCTTCTAGTCCATTCTCCAGACAGCTGGCAAGCCAGGCCCCTTCTCAGCTCAACTCATCTCACTCCTATGATGACCTTGTTGAGACACTGGTTCCTGACCTCCCAGGTTTGGCTCAGGTGTGCCTTTCTCACACACACACATGCCCCGCTTCCAGCAGTCTGTGTTCCCTCTGTCACAACTATTTGGGACTCAGCTATTTGGCTTTCTGGCTGGGCAGAGTGACTGGAGCAATGTGGTCTTGTCCCTAATTATTTCTCTAGTGTCTACCCCAGTGCCTGCCATGTAGCAGAAACTCCATAAATATTTGTCAAATGAATTAATGGATCAAATTATTTCTTCAAATGTTTTCTGAGGTTTTTTTGGTCTCAGGCTTTAATTGTGAAATTGACACTTTCCACCAAGGGAGAGCATGCTGGAGAATTCTAATGACCTCAATGGCAAGAGAACAGAATGTATCTTTCCTTGACTTGGGGCTGTTTAATAATTCTTTGAACTCTCGTTTTACTTCATGTCACTCTATAAAAATTTACCTGCCTGCACAGACATTTATATGACACTTAGCATTTGGGGTTCATCAGACCAGCATATACACTTTAGAGGCCTTAGACTTTGTGGCTGGTACTGACATCCAAAAGCTGTGTTTGGTTCAGTAGCTGTTCTGATGGCATCCCAAGCTTTACTCACTCAGCACAAAGCATGGGATCTCCTGCCACTCCCACCCATTCCCACCTACCTCCTCTCCTTCAGTAGTGTGACTCAGCCCTTCCCTCTTCTTCATCGTCCACAGTCAGTATCCCAAAGTTCTTTTCCCTCTCAAAAGCTCCTCCTTATTAAAGACACTTAATCAACATTTAAATACACACTCATCCTGATGAGTCCTCTGAATAGTTAAACTAGTTAAGATCTGATGTATGTGTTCTTTCTCATTTGCTACCAGATTGCTCTGCATTCGCTAATTTCAGAGTATTTTAAGATGCTTTTTATTGTAAACTAGAGGCCTGGTGCATGAAATTCATGCATGGGGGAGGGAGGGCTCAGCTCAGCCTGCACCCTCTCTAATATGGGACCCCTTAAGGGATGTCTGACTGCCTGTTTAGGCCCGATCCTACCGGTAGGATCGTACATCCCTCTCATAATCCAAGACTGCTAGATCCCAACTACTTGCCTGCCTGCCTGCCTTCCTGATTGCCCCTAATTGCTTCTGCCTGCCAGCCTGATCACCCTTTAACCACTCCCCTGACATCCTGATTGATACCTAAATGCTCCCCTGCTAGCCTGTTTGCCCCTAACTGCCTTCCCCTGTGGGCTTGTTCCCCCCCAACTGCCCTCCCCTGCTGGCCATCTTGTGGTGGCCATCTTGTGTCCAGAGGCGGGCAGGATCTTTTGACCACATGGGGGCAGTCATCTTATGTGTTAGAGTGATAGTCAAACTGCATATTACTCTTTTATTAGATAGGATAGAGGCCTGGTGCATGGGTGGGGGCCAGCTGTTTGCCCTGAAGGGTGTCCTGGATCAGGGTGGGTATTCCCTTGGGGCGTGGGGTGGCCTGGGTGAGGGGCATATGGTAGTTTGCAGGCTGATCATGCCCCTCGCCAATCCAGGTGGAGGCCCTGGTATCTGAAATTTATTTATTTTCTACAATTGAAATTTTGTAGCCTGGAGCGGAGCCAAGCCTTCTGCTCACTCCCTGGTAGCAGCCATTGAAACTTTATTACCTTAAGCGGAGGCCTCTGCAAGCCAGGATGTGCAGAAAGCTTGGCTTTCTTCAAAGCCAGGGGCAATGCAAGCCTCCCTCCTGCTTCTCTGTGCCATAGCCCTCTTGGTTGGGTTAATTTGCATATTCACTCTCATTGGCCGGAGGGCATGGCTGATTGGTGTGGCTTGAGGATGTAGCAGGTGTGTGGTCAATTTGCATATTACTCTTTTATTAGATAGGATTGTACTACTTTAGCCAAAGCACACTCACCTTCCACACTGCTTTGACCCTTGTTCCTGAAACTTCTTAGTTGGCACATTAGACACCATCCCCTTGCTATGTCTCTGAGTTACAGCACTAGAGCAGTGAGCGAAGCAATCAGATAACTTCCTGTTCTCGTGGACTTTGGAGTCTGGTGTGGGCATTAAAAAGTAATTACACAAGCAATTATTAAATTTTAGGTATGGTAAGTGCTTGGAAGGCAGAGCCCACTGGGCATAAGAGTATAGAATGGGTAGGATTGAGCAGGCTCAAAGGCAGATGCCCTGGAGCAGTGAGCTTGTGAACAGGAAGAGGAGAGGGCAGTAAGGAGTGGCTAGGCACTACATTGTCCAAAGGAAGACACTGTCAGTAGTCAATAGTTACGTCTGAGTAAAGGGCATATACCAGTGTGGTCACCCAGCTGCAAAGGCAGGTAGAGGCCTTGTAAATTGTGTGAAGGGTTTTGGACTTCAACAGACAAACCATTAATTAGTTTTAAGCAGAGCAGTAACATGATCATGTCTGTATAGTAAAAAAAGTCATCCTGACTGCAGTTTGGACAACAGATTTGGAAAAAAGTCCAAGGTGATGTGGGAAGAGAGAGATGAGGTCACTAGGTTTCAGGTGGCAGGAGTGAAGTTGGAGAGAAATGGATGAATGTCAGCTATATGTAGGAGGTAGAGAGGATGGTTGAAAAGTGACGAGGGCAGGTTTAGCCCAGAACTCAGTTAACACAGTTTTATTTCCTCCATCTGTGGGTAACAATACTTGTTTATGTGGTTTACTTGTTTACATGTCTTTCAAAATTAAAAGGAAGATCAATAAAACATTTGGAGAATTAGCCTCCCACTTCTAATTCTATTTGAAAATTAGAATTGTTTTAATTGAAAATGTTCTTTGACTTTATTGTTGACATTATAGCAGTAAGAGGGAAGTTTTGAATTCATAAATAAGTTATAATTTTATGCCTTTAATTTAGATGGCTTCACCTGTTCATTTTATCTCAGACTAGATTTTTATATCATAACTAGAAGCCCAGTGCACGAAATTTATGCACAGGGGGTGGGGGTGTCCCTCAGTCCAGCCTACACCCTCTCCAATCTGGGACCCCTTGGTAGGATCAAGCCTAAGTAGGGAGTAGGACATTTCTCTCACAATCCAGGACTGCTGGCTCCCAACTGCTCACCTGCCTGCCTTCCTAACTGCTTCTGCCTGCAAGCTTGATCACCCCTTAATCCCTCCCCTGCCAGCCTGATTGATGCCTAACTGCTCCCCTGCCAGCCTGTTTGCCCCTAAACTGCCCTCCCCTACTGGCCTGATCACCCACAACTGCCCTCCCTTTCAGGCCATCTTGTGGCGGCCATCTTGTGTCCACATGGGGGCAGCCATCTTGTGTTGGAGTGATGATCAATTTGCATATTACTCTTTTATTAGATGGACTAGAGGCCCAGTGCACAGATTCATGCATCAGTGGGGTCCCTCAACCTGGCCTGCACCCTCTTGCAATCTTGGAATCCTTGGGGGATGTCGGACTGCTAGTTTCGGCTTGATCCCCACAGGCTAGGCTGAGTTACCTCACTGGTGCACAAATTTGTGCACCAGGCCTCTAATATGCATATAAAATCTTTAATCTCTTCCTGCCCTCCTTCCTTCCCTCTGAGATTCCTTGCCTGTGTATTGAGCATTTGCCCCCTTGTGGTCAGTCATGTCATAGCTATTGGTTAAGTAGTCAAAATGGTTACTTAGGTCTTTATAGAGAGAGATGTATATGATCATCAGGGATAGCTTAAACTTGCAAATATTTAAATTTTTCACTTTAATATAACTCTGTTCGAAATTTATACTTCTTAATTTGTTAACAATTAGTTATGAGGTAAAGCATTCTAGCCATCTGCCAACAACATGACTTAATAAGGACACTTGGGTGAAGCACACCCTTCCCCCCTTACCCTCCTAAATGGGGAGTTCCTCTAATAAGGGGGCCAGTGTCTTGCTTTATGAGAGCAGAGTTCAGTGACTACCTATTAACAACAGTGATGCTAGAAAGGATTCAAAGTGTGTTGTTTAATTAGTCATTTTCACTTCATCCCTGGCAAGCACTTGCTGCAGTTCATTGTGTGCCAAGCACTGGACTGTGCACTTAAGATACAAATGTAGGTGAAACTTGGCCCCAGCCTTCCATCAGGTGGCTTCTATGTAGGTACTGTACTTTTGAGAAAATATTCCATAATTAAACAGGTTAAAAAAGCAGCTTTCATCCCTTACTGTAATGAAATAAGAAATAAATATCTCTGTTCTTAAAATGTGACCCTCTCAGGTAGCTGGAAATATTCTGGAATGACTTCCTTAAAGACTCTTGCATAGCTAAAATTTTACTGTGTTCTGAGCATAGTTATGATGGCATGCATAATCTGCCAGAAATTAACCTTGTGTGGGTGACTTACTTTTGCTTCTTGATACTTTTCAGATTTTTTACAATGAGCACTCATTTATTTCAACAATCGAGGGAAGAACTTAAATAAGTAAAATATTTACTTGCCATCATAGTTTCTGAATAGGCCTTATTAATGGATTGCAGATAACTTAAACTGGTTATTTGAGTATTTGTCCACATTTAGTAATCTCTATAAATTATTTGTTCCAGAAACATCTCAGTAATCATTTTTGTTTGTCTGTTTTTAAGTTCCTAGAAAGGAGAAAAAGAGACAAAGTTGGTTGAGCTGCCACCTGTGCGGTGGTATTGCAGAACTCTGCTTTGGTTGCAGTGTTCATGGAAGAACCTCTTTGCAAGTTCTCCTGGCCTCTGCCTGTGCTCTTCTATCCCCCGCACCCATATAAAGAGAATCATCTTTCACTCCTTGCTAAGATGTGGTTTACATTCTACAGACACAAACCCTTCAACATGAAGGCAATGCCTGGAAGAGTTTATTTTAAGATTTAAATCTTAGGAAGCACATTACCAGTGGTATAAAATATTCATTGACTCATACATGCAACACTACTAGAACTCAGTGTTTCATGACTGATTCCCTCACTTTATGTCCGTAGAACAGGAAGCAGCAATCAATGTTTCACTCTGACATTGATGTCTCTCTTTCTCTTCCTCCCTCCTTCCCTCTATCCCTCCCTCCCTCCCTCCCTCCCTCTCCCTTTTCTTTTCTCTATCTCTAAAAATCAATTTAAAATATATATTTTTAAACTCTTAAGGTTTGGTTAGAAATATCCCTTGCTTCTTCTACCAAGGTTTTAATCGATGGGCCACTTGGTAGCATTTTTGAAGGCTGTGGAAATATGGCTGCTCCAGCCTTATCCTGTAAGGTTAGTCCAGTCCATGTATTTTACGTCTCCTGGTGTTGGCAGAGGAGCCAGTGCCCAGGCCCCTCCAGAGAACTCTATAACCTCAGGTGCCCAGATGGCAGGATTCCCTTTACACATTCTCAGTTTGCCTTTATGAAACATTTTCATTCTAAGAATCAACCACCAGCACTGTAATGGGACCAAGGCAGAACCAGGGCTGCAGCTTCCGAATGAAGGTTGCTGATGCCCTCTTGTCTTCTCCCCGGGTACAGGACTGAGCTGCTCCAAAGCAGCCAAGGGGACTAGAGGATGGACTTTATGCTCTATCCAACACTGAACCCAGACAAGGAGGCAACTTTTCTCACCCTCCTTGGACAGGTTAGAATAAATTAGGGGCCTGATCAGCTTCTCCATTTTGTACACCATATGTCTGCAGGCTGAGGAAATAGCTATAAACATTATAAAGAAAGGCAAATGTGACAAGATGGGTATTTGAATTGCTTGTCACTGCTTTTGTGCTCGGACCCATTTCAGGCTCTTCCTCTGTCCCTCGACACTGGGCTGTCGTGTAAGGGCCTACTAGCTGAGATGGGGAATCCTTGGTTCACTTGCGTGGGGCAGTGTCACCTCTGTCTCCCTTTGCCGTAACTGGGGTGGTCCTGGCACACTTGATATCCAGACAGCTTTTCATCAGTTGCTCATCAGCATGCTAATTGCTGTATGACTAATTATGCCCTGAATTCCAGTTGATTTTCTTAATGAGACAGCTGGGTTAATTATGTAATCGTATGATTACATTAGCCTAGAGTGCCCTGGCAAAAAGTAACGTCTGCTGTACTGTGATGTCATCGCAGGGATGGCACTCACTAGGGGCACATTCACCCTCTGGCTGATGGCAGGGGACAGCCCCACTGCCTACAGAGCCCTCTGCTCAAGCAGGGCCTTAGATTGTGTGAGGTTGTTCTTCTCATTCCTCATAACATAAGGAAAAGCAGCTCATCACTGGCCTGGCTTTCTTCAACACACCATGCTCCCGGCACACCTTGGACCCACCTGATCACCCCACCTAATCGGAAGCCCTGCTTTTTTCGGCCTGTGTTCTCCAGGAAGTCTGCAGTGTCCTCTCCCTTCTTCAGGACTTGTCTGCAAAAAAACATTGGGGTTTATCAGGATGTGATAGTGACAGGGAATCCAAAACAGAATGTGTCCAAATCCCTCCTTCTCCGACTTTCATGGATACCTCTCTTCCTCAGCAGGACTTTCAGTCTTTTTCTTTTCTCTACTTACATTCTCCCCCTAGTGACTTCTAACATCTGTTAGGCTCTCAAACTCTACATGACCGCAAGAGAACAGGTTTGCCCCCAAGCCCTCCCAGGAAGGTAAATGGCATCACCATTCATGTAGTGGCTTAGCCCACAAATGGCAGGAGCCATCCTGAATTCCTTTCCCTCACACCTTATAGCCAGTCTATCAGTAAGTCCTGTTGACCCAGCCTCCAGAATATACCCCAAATTTGACCACTCATCACATGATGTACCGCCAACCTCATCCAAACCACCATTACCTTACCACCTTCACTCCACCTCCTCCCATCCATCCTTTGCACAGCAGCCAAATAGGTGTAAGTCAGTGGTCTGCAAACTGCTTTTACTCATATATCCCAACATATGCACCTTAGAGCAGGGGCATTTTTAGTGACATTTGTTAGTATTATCTTTTACCTGTAGACCTATGATGCATTCTGAGTGAATTTTGATGTATGGTATAGTGTAAGGGTCAAGTTTCATGGAAAAATTAATGGATGGTATATCTGTGAGCGCTTTTTTTAGACTCTCTTTTATTTCATTGATCTGTATATCTATCCTTATATTAATATCATACTATGATTACTGTAGCTTTATAATCAGTCTGAAATTAGGTAATGCAAATCCTTTATCTTCTACCTTGTTTTTCAAATTTATTTTGGCTAGTTGAGTTTCTATACATTTTAGATTTAGCTTGTCAATCTAATTATACTATTAATTAGAGTGAACAGAGTTTTGGAATCTTTATTGTGAACTTTTCTTTTTCTTCTTTCAGTTCTGTTAGTTTTTAATACATATTTTTTAAAGCTTTAAACAGCTATGTCTTGTTTTTTTAATTCTGTCTGACAATCTGCCTTGTAAGTGAAATATTTGATTTTTTATATTTAGTGTAATTGTGTAAATAGGTGGGTTTAAGTCTACCATCTTCCTGTTTGTTTTCTAATTGCCTTACTTGTTTTTTGTTTTATTTTTTCTGCTTTATTTTGGTTATTTTTTATGGTTTTATTCTATTTCCCCACTTGTCTTACTAGCTATAACTCTTCATTTTATTTTCTCAGTGATTAAGGTTTACATTAAGCATCTTTAATTTATCACATTATACCTTCAAATAATAAAATACTACTTCACATACAATGTGAAAATGTTATAATACACTTTCATTTTCTCCCTCCTGTCCTTTGTGTACTGTTATTTATTTAACTTGTAAATACGTTTTAACACTACAGTACATTATACTGTTTTTGCTTTTATTTACTTATTTATTTTTAATATATTTCATTGATTTTTCACAGAGAGGAAGGGAAAAGAATAGAGAGTTAGAAACATCGATGAGAGAGACATTGATCAGCTGCCTTCTGCACGCCCCCTACTGGGGATGTGCCCGCAGCCAGGATACATGCCCTTGACCGAAATCGAACCTGGGACCTTTCAGTCCATAGGCCAACTCTCCATCTACTGAGCCAAACTGGTTTTAGCATATTTTTGCTTTTAAATAGTCAGTTATCTTGTAATGAAATTTAAAATGAGAAAAATAGTATTATATCCATATATTTACTATTTGGGTGTTGTTTATTCTTTTGTATAGATTTGGGTTTACATCTAGCAGCATTCTTTTAAAATTATTTCCTTTAAAATTTCTTATAGTGTACTACTAGTCACACTGGCAATGTATTCTGCCAGCTTTTGTTCAATTGAAACAGAAAAATCTCTACCTTGTCCTCATATTGGGAAGCTATATTTTGTTGGGTATAAAATTGTATGTTGGTAGTTTTTGTTTTGATTTATTTTTCCTCTCAGACAGGAGGTCTCTAGTTCATCTTTCTTCCCCCCCCTATATATAATGACTAAACGCCCAGTGCACGAAATTTATGCATGAGGTGGGTCCCCTCAACCCACCTGTATCCTCTCCAATCCAGGACCACTCAGAGGATGTTTGACTATCAGTTTAGGACTGCTGGTTCCTAATCACTCACCTGCCTGGGTGTCTCTAACTGCCTCCCTCCCTGCTGGCATGGTTGCCCCTAACCGCTCCCCACCCTGCTGGACTGGTCACCCCCAACTGCTCCCCGCTGCTGGCCTGGTGGCCCCTAACTGCCCCCCCCCGTTGGCGTGGTTGTCCCCAACTGCTTCCCCTGCTGCCTGGTTGCCCCCAACTGCCTCCCCTGATGGCCTGGTCACCCCTCATGACCCCCCATCCACCCCCCACCCCCTGCTGGCCTAGTCACCCCATGCAGCCTGCTAGTCATCCCTTACTAAACCCCTTCCGGCCTGGTTACCCCATGCAGCCTGTTATTCAGTTGTTTGGTTGTCCTTCACTAATCCCCCTGCCAGCCTGGTCATAGGCAGCCATCTTGTGAGGGCATAAGGGTTAATTTGCATATTACCTCTTTATTATATAGGAGTCTTTTCTCTGACTTTTAAGATTTTCTCTTTATTCTTGGTTTCAGCAATTACATTTTGCTTATCTGCATTCTTTGTACTTAACCTGCTTGGATTTTGTTGAATTCCTTGGATTTTTAGATTTATAGCTTTTACCAGATTTGGAAATTTCACCAGGGTTTCTCCAAATACATTTCTAGTACCTTTCTGGGACATGTATGTTAGATAGTTTTATGTTGTTTCATAGGTTGCTGAGGTTTTAGTAACTTTTTCCTCCAGTCTCTTCTCTATGCCTCTGTTCAGACAGTTTCTATGACTTTCTTTGAATTCACTATTTTTCTTTTGCAGTCTAGGGAGGTTTTGGTTTTTTGTTTGTTTGTTTGTTTCATTTTAGATACTGTATTTTAAACCCCAGAATTCCATTAGACTCTTCTTTATATCCTCTTTCCTTATTGTGTTTTTCTTTAAATCCTTGAGTATGCTATAATAGCTATTTTCATCTTTGTCAACCATTCCCAATATCTCTTGTCATTTCTGGTTTTGTTTTTATTAACTGCTCCCTCCCCCCCCATTTATCCTTCTTCTTTACATGTGTAGTAATCTTTGATTGGATGTTGGACATTGTAATTATTAACTGGATTTTTGTTTGTTTGTTTGTTTGCTTTCTTCAGTGTGTTGAAATTTGTTTTGTCAAGCAGTTAAATTACTTTGCAGATCAGCTTGGTCATTCTAAGGCTTACTTTTAAGCTTTTAGGGGATGGATATGGAATAGCCTTTACTTTAAGGTTAATTTAGACCTTCATTTTGGTGTGGACCTTCTGGTGTTTCTACTAAATTCCTTACTGTTGAAGAAGTCTCTCCACTGTGGCTGGTTACAACTCAAAAATCTCTTAACCCTCTGTGAACTCTGGGCTTGTTCACTTAGGCCTTCCTTGTAGTTCTTTGCCCAGTCTTGGGTAGTTTCACCCTATGAATATGTCTTTTAGCAACAGGCTTTTGATTACTGCTCTGCAGATTCCTCTAGCTCTTTCTCTGCATATCTTTTCCTTTCCATTACTATGCCTTAAAAATTCCAGATACCTCAGCCTCCCAATCTTCCATTCTCTATCTTCTCAACTCAAAAAGATCCATGCTGCCCTAGCCCTTTTGTCTCAGTAGTTAAGAGTGTCAGCCCTCAGCCTGAAGGGTGGCAGGTTCGAGTCTAGTGAAGGGAGGTGCCTGGGTTGCAGGCTCAATCCCTAGCCCCAGGTCAGGGTGCATGCAGGAGGCAACCAATGTGTCTCTCTGACATCAATATTTCTCTATCTCCTTCACTCTCTCTAAAATATCAATGGAAAAAATATCCTCATGTAGGGATTAACAACAACAACAAAAAGGACTTAAGCTGTGCTTGGGTTCCCCCTTCCCTGTGCTATAGTCTAGAAAGTGTTTCCTGGCAGAAAGTCAGGATGGTCATAGGCTCACCTCATTTGTTTCCCTTCTCTCGGGGATCACTGTCCTACGTTGCTAGTAGTCCACTAACAAAAATGGTTATTTCGCAGTTTGCTTACTATTCTACTAATAGTTGTTTATGGCCAGAGGGCAAGTCCAATACTGGCTAATTTGTCATGATCAGAAACAGAAGTCTCCAAGTTTTGTTATTTTTATTCTTGATTTTAGTGGATGTCATAATTGGCTAGAAAAGATAACTCACAAAGATACATAGATCCAACGAAAGCAGTGCATTATTGGCTATCTTTATAAAAGTTGGTTTATACTTTTGAAACCAGTTATAAGATACTATTTGTTGAAATTCAATGTAGTACATTTTGATTTTTCTCTGATACTCAATTTTTCTTGCCAACTAGTCAGAAGATACTGTATTTTTCATATTAAAAATAAATTATTTTAAACTTCTTTTGGCAAATATTTAATCAGATTGGAGTTGGTTGACATTGGTAACATTTACTGAGTGTTAACTCCATGCCTGGAAGTTTTCTAAGTGTATGCACATATTATCCTTGTAATTAAGTATTAATTAACTTGTCTAAGGTTGTACAGCCAGTTAAATGGCAGCGCTGGGATCTGCAACACATGCAGTCTTCCCCATACTCTAAACCATTATGCATACTCTCATATAAGAGACATTGAGACATTTTTGAAGAGGATGTTGTCTTTGCTCATACTTTTATATAAGGATGGGAAATTTCCCAAATGTCCACTTTTAGAATGTTCTTACTATAGATGAATTTCTTTTAAGAAGTAATAATTTTCCCACTAAGTATTAAAACATCACATGGACTTCAAAGACATAGTTTATGTTGGTGTTTTTTGTTGTTTTAATGTTGTCAGATAACATATGACTGATAGTCATCTGCTGTCACAGAATGGGCAGCTAATTTGGAACACTTAACATTTTAATAGAAAATTGTACTAAGCTTAAAACTCTTAAATACTTTACAACTAGAAAACCCAACAGGCTTTTTTTTGTGGTTCAAAGAATTGCAGTTTTTCTTTCCTGTGCCCCAGTCACTCGTCTTGCCCCAGTCCTATTCTCTGATGGTTTTTCCCATCAGGACTAGAATTGAATCCAGACTCTGTCCTCTGGCTTTCTTCAGCATTGTATTTTTATGAGACTGATTTGCTGCTACCTACTGAACTAACAGGATACCTCAGATAATGTATTTTCAGCTCTAGGATTCTGTTTTATTCTTCTTCACATATTCTATTTTTCTCCTTGATTGTGCTCATATTTTTGTTTAATCTTTGAGCATGGGCCTTCCTCCCTGATCACTTGTGCTTTGTCACTCTTCTTCCCTTTATTGCAGCCTTACCAGCTTCTCTCTGCCTTGAATATCCACGTTCACATCCCTTTGCAATGCTGTCTCCTCTGCCCAGGATCCACACTGTGTCTCCCCTTCACCATCCAGATCCCCATTCAGTGTCACCTCCTCCAAGAGACCCTCCCTGTCAGCCTGTCTCCAATACTCATTCCCCATTCTCCACACCCTGTTTTCTCTCTTCCTCATGCTTGGCAGTCCTTAAAAGTATTTTTTATTTTTTTATTTTCCTTTTTGTCCATATCCCTCACTTCAGAATGTCAAGTCTTTGAGAGCAAGGTTTTGTCTTGTTCACCATCGTGTCCCCCCAGCACCTAGAACAGTCCTGATGTCACAGAATGTGTCCTGGGGTGCCAGCAGTAGACTGCACTCTGCCTGGCGCTTCCCGGCTCCTTTTTCCGCTAAATGCTGCATCTTCTTCATGGACTGACTGCCACACAGTCTCCATGGGTCTGTACTCTTTTTCTCCTACTTAAAAAAAAAAAGTCTACTTTTCCCAGTTTCTCTATCTGGAATGGGTCATTGACTCGTGTGGTCCATCCTGTTTTACCGTTGATATTTGTGAACATGGTTTCTCTACTGTGAAGCTGGCACCAGCTGACATAGCCGAGTGTCCATCCCAGTGCCTCACTTGGGCCTTACCCAGAGCAGAAAGATGCTTAGGAAATACTTGTTAAATTAGGACTTGAAGAAACAGAATAATTCAGTTGGCTACTAGTTCAGGAAGCAGAAATCTTCATTAGAATTTTTCATACTTGTTTGCCTTACTGACCTCTCTCCTCTCCCTGTTTTGGGTGAGGAGCCAGCACCAGACATATTACAGAGCTACCCCTCCCCCCTCCAATCTGGACTGGGATGTCTGGAATTAATGAGGTAATGTTACATGTACTTAGGAGAAGGTGCTGAATGAATACAGGTGACTGTGTTATTGTTCATTGTAATTATGTTCTTTGGGTCCTGTGTTGCATAATGAGCTCTATAGTGCCTCGATGCATGTTTTAGGAATTAACTATTAGATGATTGTAAAACAAATTGCAAGTTTGTCACATAGGGTGGATGGAACTGGCAATAAAGCCTGTTGAATTAGAGGAGGCAGGAAAGACAGGTGAGGGTTTTGTGTGTTCCTGTTCCACATGTGGGTGTGTTCTCTTGCCTCCCCCAGACAATTCTCTAATTGAGCTGCTGAGATCGGAGGCTTGTGATGCTCAGAATAAGGCCTAACAATACTTGTGTGGGGTTTAAATAGCATTGGAAATCATTAACGAGACAAAAAAGCTATGATTTCCCCTAGATTAACATGCAGGTTGGGGTTTGGCATGCCAAAATCGTTGTTTTGGTCTCTAGTCCAAACACGCTAGAGTCATTATATTGTCATGTGGTAATTAGCTGTTCCTTTAATGCAGGTAATAAAAATTAAGCCTAAGAGGTACTTTAGCAATGCCTTTTACATAATCCAAAACAAGATTCAAATGCTGCAGGCATTTAGTCATTCAACTGTACTGTAGTAAAGTTTGAAGTTTGATGCATAGAGATGTTTGAACATTCAGTTCATTCTTTATTCTGTGACTAGTTTTGCTACTTAGACATTAACCTTTAATAGTGTAAAATTAAATATACATGCCATAATGAATAATTATGAGATTGCTAGAATTTTCATTTACAATATAATGCTTTGAAATTTTCTCTAAAGGTCTAGTTACTATTCACTTGATACTATGCATGTTATTTTTATATATTACTGAATTCCTTGCCGAATCAAATGAGGAAAACTATTTTTTATTCAAAGCAGACACAGTGAGTCCTGGATTTTTTTTTTTAAGAAATGGACTGGAAAAGTTGTCGACAGAAATTTTAGGAATGGATTGCAGTATACTAGCTTAGCTCTCTAAAGACATAATTTGTACTGGCAGTTGTGCTGGAAAGCTGACATGAACGAACACTAATAGAATTTTATACAGAGCACCGGCTCTCCTCCTCAGTCCTTCCATGACCTCTGTATCAAGTTCAGATTGTAGTTCTATGTGAAGGGGCCGTGAAGGCCACAGTTTGTTTCCTTCAGGCCATTTGCCCAGTATGAGGTCATAGAGGAAGGGGGGACTAAAGGGATAATACTCTGGAAAACACTGAACTTAAAAAAAAAACAAAAAAAAAACACCTTACACCTGGAATGTTCTGAGTAATTCATTCTTTACTGTTGTTACTGTTTCTACTTATAAAGAACTATCTTCCCTAAATAGCTTTTGAAATCTAATTTAATATAAATACTTTAATGCCGATTAAAATAATAACGAAAAGCCACAAATAAGAAAGTGATGTAGTCATAAACTGTATATACACACAGAATAAATGCCCGGCAGCCAGAGGTTTCACATGATGGACAGCGTTGGCATTAAACCCCACGCGCAGGTCCGCCGTTGTGCTGGACACATCCCAGTGCCCGCCTTTTGTAAACTCTGTGAAGACGTTGGCATCTCGGAGAGCTCCTGGCTCCTAGCAGACGCGTCGACTGAAACATGTGGGTCTAGCCCTCATTTCCAGGAACCAGGGGTGGTCTGAAAAATTAATGATTCTGGTATTTGAAAATTAAGTGAGCTCCTGAATATATACCCTTGTTGATCTGCTGTGCTCCGTGTTTAGCATTCCTCAACTAGAGACTAAATCCTTGCAGCCATTTCACAAGTGATGCTGGCGTCCATACCAGAAATATCTTCAATAATCTTTTCTGAGCCCAGCGGACTTGGGTATTCTATTCTGATGGAGCAGGCGTTCCAGAGGAAGTGCTCCGCTGGTGCCAGCAGGTGGATTACGCATGCCTTTTAGGCAGACGATGAAAAAATAAAGATAGAATGAATGCCCGAAGAATGTTTAATGTCTCTCCATTTTGTGCCAACAGTCAGTACATAAATTCCGTGTCTGCAATAAAATCCAGTTTTTTGTAAGTAAATCTGATGGCAGATAATATATTGAATTGGCCACAAGACCTCACATAACTGGCCGAGGTGCCATCTCCTGCTGTTTATACTATAATTAGAGTGTGGTGGTCTCCTAGCTACCTGGCCCAATGGCCTATGACGGGTCACCGTCACCTCAGGTTGGCTCCCCAGCTCACCTGACTCTTGTGAGTGTCCTTGGTTAGTAAAGGAGGATTGTGACAGAATTTGAGCATATCCTACTTATTAACTCCACTCCATCAGGGAATCTTCCTTGTTGGAGCAACAGTCACTTGGAGTTAACAGACTTGGGTTTGAGTTCTCTGTCCACTAACTAGCCGAGAAACCTTGACAGGTCACTCGTCTTCCTGAGCTTTAGTTTCCACTTCTGTGAAAGGAACTAATACACATCTTGCATTTCTTTTCCAGTATTATTGTGACATTCAAAGAAGAAAATGTCTGTAAAAGTGCTCTGTGACAGTGAGACACTCTCAGAGTATTAGGTGTTATTTCAGCTTCATAAGAATTATTGTAAATTTGTGGCTTAGGCACCTCCCACACACCATCGATCCTCCCATGAAGCTCTAGGTGCATGGATGACCTCCAGGGTGTCTCTGCTTGCTGCCGCCACATGTGCCTCTCTTCCTGTCAGCTCAAAGAGTCAGTGTCACACTATGCCAGAGCAGTGGGCATATCCCAGTGAGTCAATAGCTGTTTCACCCTATTTGCTTTGGGGGCCCAGGGTTGAGTCTCTATACGCACACATCCTCTGTAGCAACAGAGAAGTGGCCTACCCCAGCCATGGTGCTCCCAGGGACTCTGAAGGAGGTGGCAAGGCCCCATGTGCCCCAACTTCTGGCAAGTGGTAGCAGCCACGGGCTGAAGGCCTGCCTGAGCCTCGGTGTGACCATGAAGGTGGCCTGTCTGAGTCCAGAGTGGGCTGATGTGTGTTAACCTTTCGTGTAGATCCCGTGCCAGCCCTGGATCTCGGGCAGCAGCTCCAGCTCAAAGTGCAGCGCCTGCACGACATTGAAACAGAGAACCAGAAACTTAGGGAAACACTCGAGGAATACAACAAGGAATTTGCTGAAGTAAAAAATCAAGGTTGGTGGAAGATGCATCTTTTGCTTGCTGTTTTCTTGTCTTTTCTTTTTTTTAAATTGCCTTCCCCATCCTGTTGGGACTAGCTCTAATTGTAATATACGTCATAAAGTCAGGGTGGGGTAAGAACCATAATCATTAAAGAGAGATAATAATAATGCTTAGCTATTTGGAAGTAAAACTTTTCCTCTGCATAGTAACTACATCTGATTTTATTGCCCTGTGACGGGACTGATCAGGATTCTTTTAAAATTCTTCCTGTATCATCATGTGATAGGATCTGCCTTTTACAAGAATGATGCGTTGCCTGCGGGCGACACCTGTCAGAGATCCAGCTTATGATCAAAGGGTCACATACAGTAAGTCATTTAATAATTGCTGCCGATACATTAAGGCTTGAGCCCCATCCTACAAGTCTGCATGCTTAAGCACTACTGTTTCCTTGTCAGCATCACTTATTCATTACGAATTTAATGAAAGAAAACGGCCTCTTGGTGTGGTTGCCCTGCCGTCAACAAGACAAAAAGGGCAAACATTGCCTGGCTTTTCCTGTCAGGGAAGAAGAAAGAAATTGCTTCTGCACCTAAAATCCAGATGTGCTCAGATTCAGGGAGCCCTGTGACAACCTCTTCTTGACGAAAAAGCACAGCCCGTCTGACGGGAGCTGCAGGTTTTTCAGGCAGCTCCAAGGAGACATGCAGTCTGTTGGTTTTTGTCTGGGGTTTGGGTGCTCTGGAGCTAGAAAGGAAAGTTAAACCACTTTGGTGACCTCCTCCGAATGGCCTTCTATTTAATATTCTCCGAGAGTTGGATAAAGAATTAACTGATGAAGATTTTTAAAAGTGTCCTTGGGCTTTGAGCCCATTGAAGATAGGCTTGCGAGAAGGGATTGTTCACGAAAAGGATCCAGAAAAAGACTGATGAGCAGCAAGAAGGTACAGGCCTGGGCTGTGTGGGCAGCAGTCCCATGGGTCCCCTTCCTCTGGGGACTAGAGGTGGGAGACAGCTAAGATTACCGCCTTTCTCCCCCCCCCACCCCCACACACACACCACTCCCATCTGGTGCCATGGGGAGCAGTGAGTCATTAAGACTCAGGGACAGCTTTGTCCTGCTGGGAAGTGAGGTGTTGGACTTACTAGGCTGGGATCTGGGTGGGAGAAGGTGCTGCCTTTCCCCAGCAGGAGTTGTTTCTTTTCAGAATCACCCAAATGCTCAAGTGAAAGATAATCTGTAAAAAAAAAAAAAAAGAAAGAAAGCAGATTCAGCAGGGGTGGGACAGGATGGAAACTTTACAAAGGGGTACAAGAAAACTGTTGGGATGATGGAAAAGCTAATTATTTTGATTATGATGATGGTTTCAGGGGTATATACAAATGTCAAAATTAAATAGAAAAGAACGATAACCAGTAAATGTACACACCTGGATTCCGCTGTAGCCCTATCCAAAAAGAATGAACATTGTTTTTTTCCCATCCAGTGACCTCTAGCATCTTACTCTGGTGTTTATTTTTATTCTGTTTTGTTGGAGGGTGGTGAGGTGCTGATATACTTCCCCCCAGCCTTGCTTTCGTCAGTGCCTCCATGCCCAGCAAGGATGGCAACTGAGAGTGAAATGTTCTGCTCCCCAAATGCCCCAACTGATGGGTGTTTGTAAATGAAATAGTATATTGTTTAGTCAGGGACTTAAGGACAAAGGCACCAGGGGTGTATAGGCCAGGTTTGAGTCCCTTTGTTGCCGATACTTAGCTGTGCGACCTTGAACAAGGGATCTCACCTTGTAATAAGCTTCATTTTCTTGGGTGGGGGATTCTCACACTAATCGCATACAATTGTTATAGATAAAATGAGATGCTGGTGAGACACTTAGCAATATTCCTGACTCTCAGTAAAGATCAGCTGCTCCTATGGAGCACTGTTGTTGTTTTTCTAAAAATCCTCCCCTTTTTTATTTATTGATATAGTAACAGATTTTCCAACCTCCAGAAAAATGTTAAGTTCCTCTCTTTCCTTCCCAATATAAAAATGATTTTAATTTGGAAGTGTTGGGGTGCATGTCACTTGTTTTAGGCATTCCAGCCATATTGTAGATTGGTAAAAAGTTAGAGCAGGATGGGAATTTATTATGTGCTGTAATTCTTCCCCGCATTTAAAGATGAGTAAGTTGGGGCTCCGGCCATAGCCAATGAGGACAGAGCACTTCAGTGCCCTTTCTGCCACACTATTCTCTCTTCTCACCTGCTCAGCTGCAGGGATCCTGCTGGGCACACCCAGGAGCATGTTCTGGAGCCAGACCTGTATATGGGAGAAGGACCAGAGTCAGAGGCTCCAGGACAACTCAGCCCTGGACTTAGGCTCAGCCGATCAGTGAGCTGCCCACCTGGGGTTGGGAAATAGCAAAGAGAACTCATTAGACAGAGTGGGAGTCCCCACACTGTCTAATGTCGCCTGGAAGGAGCATAGATGTGCCACACCGAGAAACCCATTGGAATATGCACTGAGACACACCTTTGCCATGTCACAGTGATGAAACATGGGGCTGAACAGATATTTCCAACCAATTGTTAGAGGCAGAAATTCTATATGTTTGCATAGACCATTGACTTACAGAATGTGCAAGTGTTTTCAGAGGTGACTTTGGCCCTGTCGGTGTGGCTTGACAGCAATGGAACCACTAACCATAGTGCTCACAGAGCATTTCTTTCAGGCCCGGAATAACCAGTCCAAAAGGCAGAGAGCCCCTGTTCTTCTTTCAAATGCCCTGACAGGATCACTAGTTTTAACTCCCTCTCTCTTCCTCTAAGGAGAACCATCTGGCTTCCACTTAATAAAACAGCCAATTTCTTCTTTTAACCAAAGAGCTTTAGCTTTTACCTACTAAGCCACATAAATACTAAGTGCCCAGTTGACGCACTGCTGCCTTGCCCAGCATGTCTGTGCTGCTCAGGCAGTAAAGGGGGACATGAGCTACCACCTGAAGGAACAGGGGCTATCAAGCACGCTCTTACTTGGGCAAAGATCTGACAAGTGGCATTATCCCATGAGCCTGGAGCCCCATTGTCACAAGCCCTGTCTGGGCCTCACCCTGTCAGCCCAGCCTCAGCTCCTTCATTCATTATGACTTGGCCATTTCCAGAGCCTCAGTTTTTCCTTCTAAGAGCTGGATTCATGCAAGAGTTCCATTCTCCTTAGAGTCAGGACCACAGTGCTCTACCAGGGACTGTTCAGCACACAGGGAGGAGATATCTGTGGGAGGGAGCATGTGGAGTGATCCTGCCCTAGAGCCACCACTGCTCTCAGTTAGGACCCTGCCCCATTCATTACATCTACTTTGGTATTCCCATTTTGGGTAACTGAAGTGACAGCTGTAAACATGGCATCCCTGGTGGCATCTCTGGCCTGAGCTTTCCAGGGCTATGTCCTGAGCTTGGCACTGTAGGGGTCCTTCTTTGCCCAGCACCACTACCCACACTCTTGATCCTCATCCTTCCTCCAGTGCAGCTCCCCCAGGCCCTGTTTGCCTGCTTTGCACACATAACCTTAGTCTGTCAGACTCTGGCCTCAGTGGAGGGTGCCCTCTGCACCCAAGCTGCAAGGTGAATCCTTTCCAGCCAAGGAGATGCATGTTGTATCTACTTAGCACACCCCATGTTTCATCACTGTGACATGGCAAAGGTGTGCCCATAGCTAGGCAGACCTGCAGACATCGTGACTTTGCTAAAACGGCATCTTCCAAAATGTGCACATAATTATGAACTGTTTTCTTTGTAAGAAAGTACTAAAACCCACACTAAAACATTATTAATTTTCCTCAGTAGAGGACTAATTTAAGACTCATCAATAAGATGTTATATTTTACCATTGATTTCCTCCTCCTTTTTTTTTTAAGCTGTATTAGAGAAACCATAGCTCTTCTTCCCAGCAAAATCCATTGATCCTCCTCAACCTAAACGTTTAAAGTTCAATTTAACATTTAGGGAGTAAAAGGTCTCTGAAGGGACTCATAACCATTGATTTTGTGTCAAGAGTTGAAGAGCTAAACTTTAAAACACACCGATCCTACTTGGTTACGAAAGCCTGTATATATAGCTACATAGAACTGTGCTTCTCTTACTGTAGTTTTTTTTTTCTTCCTTCCTTCCTTCCTTTCTTTCTGCAGAGGTTACGATAAAAGCACTTAAAGAGAAAATCCGAGAATATGAACAGACTCTGAAGAACCAAGCTGAGACTATAGCTCTCGAAAAGGAACAAAAGTTACAAAATGATTTTGCAGAAAAGGAGAGGTGAGCATGTGTTGGGGTTTGCAGGTACTGACATAATGTTTTATATCTAAACTTCATATGACAAGACAATTTTTTAAATGTACCTGTGAAATATGCCCAGGAGTAAATCAAAATCTTAGGGTCTCTAGGGAAAATTATTTGAAAACTAAAGGTATCCCTTATTCTGTAATGGGTGAGACTACCTTGAGTGAAATGTATCAGTCTTTTCCCACTGGGGGACCATCTCAGTGTATCTGTCCAGGCCATGCATGGACAGTGCAAATGGCGATTGCACTTTTTTTCTTACCTCATAGTGCTTCGTAGATCAAGGAGCTGATGTCAGTAAAGTATATTCATGAACTATCCAACTGCTGTAAGTTTTAGATCTCAGATCACCTACTCCTTCCAAAACATTTCTACCAATAGTGAGCTGGTTGTCACTATTGTGATGATTTAATGAAAGTTCAATTTCTTATAAAATTATAAAAACTATAATAGGACATAATTTGAAGTTTTAGAACTCTGGTGAAATAAAGATTCTCTATTTTAAAACTATCATGAAATGAGTGTATCCATTAACAAGAGGGAGTAAATGTGTGGTTTCAATTGAGAATCCCGGCCTAATGTTGTGTCCGGTTGACTTTGAGCACAGGTTCTTGCCCCTTTTATACAGTGGGCTCAATGAAGGTGGGTATCTCTGAGGACTCTGAAGTACTATTAAGCTGGCTTCATTTAGGAAAGAAGAATGCCCACTCCACTCCCCTGCTCTGCACCCACCACCAGGCCCTCTTGGAACATATTGCTGAGTCCAGAATAGACCTGCAAAGTGAGCATCTCGTTTTACAGATGGAGAAACTAGGCCTCAGTTTAGCTGTTCTCCCACCTAGTCAGCCTGAGGTGGGACCAGGGCTTGATCCCCCCTGCAGGCCTGGCCTCCCTGTGCTCAGACTGGCTTCAAAATCCTCACTTCAGGGCCAAGGCCAAGCCCAACTCTACATAGGGATACTACAACCACATTGCTGGGAGATCGGGGCTGGGTGCAGCCCCAGAGAAGTCGGGGCTCTCAGAGATGAGTGGAATCTTAATGCCTCCTAGCAAAGCATTTTTTACCCAAAGAAATAGCTCACCATATTATTGATAATGGGGGTATAAGCAATTGAAACGCTCGCCAATGAGAAGTGGGTTAGTAAAAGATTGGCCATCCCTAACTGGAACATTATGCAGCTATTAAAATAATAGTTACATAGAATTTGTAATAAGAGAAATATAGTCAGCATAATATAAAGTGAAAAAATGCATGATAAAATATTATGGACAGTGTGAGACCATCTGCATAGAGCAAACTTATATGTTACAAAAGTATGGAAATAAACTTAATATGGCAATTAAATATTTTTACGTTGACTTTTCAAATTAGGTAAAAGGATTTATTGTATTAAAAGATGTGAATAACTGACTGACCACTGAGGGTAGAGGACAAAGCTAGATCTTTACCTCATTCTTCACATGAAAAAAATTGAAACGGATCTAGGATTTAAATAATAATGACTAAATCATTTGCATATTGAAAGAAAACTTGGGCAAATATTTTGTTTTAATAATTTTGGAGTGGGGAGATCTCTGTAAACATAAAAGGAAAATTAGGAAGTATGTGAAAATGTGAGCAATCCATTTTCATTACTTAAAATTTAAAATCTTTTTAAAAACCAATACTAATAGACAGCAAAGGGAGTTTACTTGGTGAAATTTGTTTTGTTGGGAAGTCTCTTGACATCTATCTAAACAAAAAAAAATTGCACATACCTTTTGATCATTATTATCTAATAGTTGCCCTCTCAGAATTACACAACAAATCTACCTGATGATGACTGCAGAATTATTTGGTGTGAAATAAAAGATAAGCTATCTAAATGTTTTTTGGGACTAGCTTACATCAATTATTTAATAAGAATAAAGAAGAACTATATATGTTGGAGTAGAATATCTCCAAAGTATGGAGATAAGTAAAAAAAGCAAGCTTCAGAATGCCTGTGTGCTGTCATCCCTTTTGTCCTAAAAGAAGGGGCAGGCAGTGTATGTAATATACACTGCAGTATACTGCATGTGAGTGCATATCAAACTATAGTATATTACATACGAGTTTATATTTCAAAATATTAGGTATGAATGTATATCACACTACAGTATATAACATGTAAATGTATATTACACTATAGTAAATTACATCAGTGTATATTACTTTAGAGTATATTGTATATTATATTTCTGTAAACATAGAAAAATTTTAGAAGGCTGTGAAAGAACTCTATATGAGGAAGAAATAGAACTAAGGAAGGAAAAGGGCATTTTACCTTCCATGCTCTTACAATATTCATGTTTTGTTTTGTTTTTTGTTTGTTTTTAACTCAGAGCATATATTAGTTTTATAATTGAAGTATATGAAAATATGGAGCAATCCATTTCCATAGATGATGGAAATTTGGGTGTTTTTTTTTTAACTGTCATTTCTATTTTTCTGTATTCCCAGATTTATTATTACGAGAGCATGTGTTATATTCATATGATATAAAAATAATAAACTTATTTTTGGAGAATTTTCTGCAGATTAGGAGGAAGGAATGTTATTTATTGACCAGGGAATTCGTTTGGAGATCATGGGAAATGTAAATATGTGGAATGTAGTTTAAAACATTCAGTATTTCCCATTAGGTATTGCAGTTGCATTCGCATTCCATTATAACAAAAATGGAACAGCTGTCACATCTATTTAGTACATCCTTTATTCCAACAAATTCCTTCATTGTGTCAGCAAAATGTAGATGTATTATTCTTCTTGGGCTAACTTCAGAAAACAATGAGTGCATGATGATGATTTTTTTAATATCTGGTATTTCAGAACCAATTACATTTAGGATAACCTTCTACATTAGTTACCACCCATCAAGTCCCACAGGATGCACACTTCAGTTTATGTAACATGTGGGTATAAAGTCGGGTAGTAGAAGATCATCAGTAAGTGAGCCCCTAGTGCTCATGGCATGACAAGTGATACCTAATCATGTGCCTGTCGCTGGCTGTATGTGTTACAGTGAAGATAGCATATCATCTTCACTCCAAAACACACAAGGTGTTTATGTAATAAACAAGATGACCAATTTGGCTTTCTTCTCTTCCTTTTCAGAAAGCTGCAAGAGACACAGATGTCCACCACCTCAAAGCTGGAAGAAGCGGAACATAAAGTTCAGACTCTGCAAACAGGTGTGATATTCTTCATGCTTGTCAAGTTGATGCAGGGAACACTGACATAGGGGAAGTTTGGTCGATCCCCAGGTCTTTCCAGGCCCCTCTGCTATCTGTTGCCCTGCCCTAGTGATCCTGGAGGAGGAAGGAAACCCGTGCTCTAGAATGCCACGTAGAGCTCCCAGCTTCTCCACCTTGACTTCTGTTAGTCACCCACACTGAGTTGTTAATGTCGAGGTGGGAGGATCTGAATTGCATTTTCATCCTTTCCACAAGCCATTCTTTCTTCCTGCTCTTTTTCCAACAAATTCATCTAAGTCACCCAACTGTCAAGGACTGACATTTCATTTGGAACAATATTAGGAAAAGAAAAACTTATTTCTACCCTAGTGAGGTTTAGGAGAACAGAAATAACAGAACTTTAAAATGTAAAAGATAGCAAAAAAAGGTTATGCTAAATTTTTTATTACTTTTTTCTTATTCTGAGGGAATCAGCACTGTATGTTTAATTTAAATGGAAAAATAATCACAACAAACTTAGCAGACAATGACTAAAACTCAAAATATATAAAGACTACCTACAAATCATAAAAGTAGATAAACAGTCAGTAGGATGTGAACAGGCAATTTGCAGAATAAATACACATGAAAAAATGTTAACAATTTTTAATAGTCTGGGATATGCTAATTAAATCAGTGAATGATTATTTTGCCTAGCAGACTATCAAACAACTTTTTAATTGATAGTCTTTGGTGTTGGTGAGCGTATAGAAAAATAGTCACACTCAGAGTATTTGTGGGAATGTAATTTGCCTATTGGAAGCCAACTGGTGGTATTGATCTGCAGTTGGAACATCAAAGCTTCTTACCCCAGATCCTCACTTCTAGGCATGCTACCCGACCTAATTGTTACTGATAAGGGCGAGTCTCAGGAAGTACTTGTATCATCCTATTTATAGGGGATGAAAAATAGATAGATACGTGTACAACAAGCATGTCAAACACAGGTCAAATAAATGAGGCATGCAGCCCATGGGCCATGAGTTTGACATGGTTTATGTGCAATGATATATGGCAATATTTTTAAACAACAAAATATATTTAAAGGGAGGAAATCAAAACACTAATATAACCAGTGGTGATCTCTGAGGAGGTGCATGGGATGTGATGAGGTGGAAGTGAAAGGCGGTTTTCTATTCCATTCTAAATACTTTTGTAATTTTTTACTCTATTGAAATGAGAATCTGTTATTTGTATACTGTTCCTTTTTACACTGAACTTAAACAATTAGTGTCTTATGTTATGGTTTTACGTTCTCTTCCTTTCAGCCCTGGAAAAAACTCGAACAGAATTATTTGACCTGAAAACCAAGTATGATGAAGAAATTACTGCCAAGTAAGTCTCTGCCTGGCTTCCTCCATCTGCTCATTTGGTCAGGTCTCACTTGATTTTGCCAATCCTTGAAGGCTTTCTCCCCTCTTCTCCCTTCTGTCTGTTGTCTTTGCAGAGTGGTTCAGGGTTTAGAAGGTGCTTGGCCTCTGGAACTGCTGTAAGGAATGCAGTGTTATTCCCACGAGATGCTTATGTCAGTTTAATACCCAAGCTTTGGTGCTCACAGAACAATCCTACCACTTGAAACTGTTTTCCTTGATTTTTGTGAAGCCTGCTTACTACTGTGCCTTTTTCTCAGAAATTTTGGAACAAAACACATCACCTTTTACCTTTGCCAGAGTCCTTCATTCCCACACAGGTTTATTTGTTCAGGTCACACCTTACAACAGTGGGTGTCCCTTTGCAGACACATATATAGTGAATGTGTATATTTGGGCATGTATATTTGGACGTGATTTCCTTCCTCTGTGAGAAGGAAATCAGTGTCTGTCATAGGATCACTTCTTGGTAGCTCACCCTCCATGCAGAACATCAGAAAAGAAGAAATAATTTTGATATAAATCAAGAAAGGTGAAGAAGTCACAGATTGTTCCTAGTTATGGCCTCCTCTACTTGAAGTCCAGACAGGCAATGCCAAACTAGAGTTGAAACCACCTTTTCCTACTCTGGGAGCCTCCTAGAAAAAGGCATCTCCTGCAAAAGCCCATGTGCCCCTGACTATGTCTCCCTGGCGGCCTATTCTGGGAAGCAAGTTCTGCTGTACTCACACAGGCCCTAGTGGGGCTGGAGAAGGTGGCGGGGGGAAGTGGAGGGCACTAAATAAAACAGTTACTTCTGTGGATCTCAGTTATAAGCCATTTTGAAAAACATTGCTTTGAGAGCATTAGAAAAGTTCAACTTCCAGCGTTGGCTGGTGTGGCTCAGTTAGTTGGGTATCATCCCATGTACTGAAAGGCTGCCAGTTTGATTTCCAATCAGGGCACATTCGGGGGTTGCAGGCTCAATTCCCAGTAGAGGGCATGCAGGAATACTGTCCCTGGTTTAGATTCACCTTTTTTTTTTCCCCCTTATTGGGCTTCCACAAAGCTGCATGGAAAATTTGTGTCCACCTGATTGGTTTGTTTTAGGGACTGAAGAAGAAACAGAACAGTCACCCAATAAAGATTTAAATTTCCCTCTACTCTAAGGTTTTCATCTTCCCTGGGTAGGGAACATGGTGGCTGGGGAAGTGACTGGGAGACAGAATCAGAGAAGGGATGCTGTAGCCTGTGTACCCATCCTCTTCTGGCCTCACTAGAGGCCAGGCTAATGCTGGTGGGTAATTCACTTCTCTCAACCTGAACCAGAAAACTGTATTACAGTGTATGGCGGTCATCATAAAAATACTTTGCTTTGGGACTGGCTATTGTCATAAACTGCAGACAAGGTCATGGGTGCTCCTGGTGTGTGTTCCCTCCTGTGATTATAGCAGGAAATTCTCCAGTGATGAATAGGGAGGCAGGGTGTGGTATGCACATGTGCACATGTGTACGTGGAGAGAACAAGCCTGACTGAAACACAATATGCGTAACTCAAAAATAACAGGTCCTTGCCGAAACCTGTTTGGCTCAGTGGATAGAGCATCGGTCTGCAGACTGAAGGGTCCCGGGTTCTGTTCCGGTCAGGCATGTACCTTGGTTGCAGGCACATCCCCAGTGAGGGGCGTGCAGGAGGCAGCTGATCGATATATCTCTCTCATTGATGTTTCTAATTCTCTTTCCCTTTCCCTTCTTCCTCTCCCTTCCTCTCTGTAAAAAAATCAATAAAATATATTTAAAAATAAATAAATAAATAAATAAATAAATAAATAAGTAAGTAAGTAAGTAAGTAAGTAAGTAACAGGTCCGCTCATTAGTCCAGCAGACATTCCTGAAGGCCTCCTTTGTGCCTAGACCAGTGCTGGGCTCTGGAAAGCCTGGGATAACAGGCTCAAGAGAGAGAAAAGCCATTGCAATCCAGTGTGATCACTGCTGAAATAGAACATTAATTATGATGGACACCTGTGCCAGTCAGGGTCTCTGCAGAAGACAGGCAGCACACTCCAACTAGGCTAATCAGAGAGAGTTTAACAGCTGGACTGTTCACTGTGGCATGTGCCCGGAAGGAGGCGTGGGACATAGAATGCAGCTTCCGTAGTTAGCACTGGTTGGAGTTCGCCATGCCCAGGTTTGAAGGGACCACCTTGAGAGGAACTGGTGGCCTTTGGGAGGGTTGAGAAATCGGGGGTGACACCAGCACTCCATGGATGTACCCTCCCTCCCTTTCCCTGCCAGGAATCCTCGTGGCAAACTTAGAAGCCAGAGGGGCAGTCCCTGGGAGGTGGGGAAGAAGGAATTGGAATGGCAAGTGTCCATAGCACAGGTCCAGCAAGAGCAAAGGAAAGAATGTCAAGGAAGCCTTCCTGAAGGGAGTGACATGTGATTTGAGGTTGGAAGATGAGTCAAGATGAGGAGCTCCTGAGGGCCAAAGGAGATAGTTCCTGGAGGCAGTTGGTGAAAACAGGCCAGCAAGGTTGCTCTTGGGAGGACCATCCTGAAGTCCCAAATGGCTTCTCTGTAGAGTCAAGGTGGGCATGATGGGTGCTGAGTGCTGGACTCAGGCTCACACAGGGACCCCGCATTTCCCAAATCAGAGATGGACAACCACTAACAAAAGGCAGCCTGGGGCCAAACACTTACTGTAAATGGTTCCCAGAGTAAGTAATCCACAAAAAATGTAGAGAATGGACTAAGATAATAATTGCTACTTTCTTTTAACTTTGGAGGCAATTGCTTCAGTCTTGGAGACCCCACGTGAAGCTTCCCCCTCCGCATTCCTCTCCCCTTCTATTTTCTGGGAAAGGTTTGTCACTATACCATCTGCTTCAGCCCCAACCATGTATATTTTATTAGACTAGACAGCTTTTCGTTAATACATGTGAATATAAGCCTTTCAGGGGTAAATCTTTAACAAATGTTCTTAAAACATTTCGGGAGCCGAAACCGGTTTGGCTTCTTGGATAGAGCGTCAGCCTATGGACTGGGGGGTCCCGGTTTCGATTCTGGTCAAGGGCATGTACCTTGGTTGTGGGCACATCCCCAGTGGGGGCTGTGCAGGAGGCAGCTGATCTATGTTTCTCTCTCATTGATTTTCTGATTCTCTGTCTCTCTCCCTTCCTCTCTGTGAAAAATCAATAAAATATTTAGAAAACATTTCGAGACAGTTCATTGTATCTCTTGGAAAGGAAGGATTCTTATGTGTATTTGTTGACAGAAAATCTAGGAAGGGGATTGGGAAGGCATAGGGGAATGTGGGCTTTGGAGAACACTGATCTGAGAGTGGTTCACATAGGGCCATTACTCACTCTCCCTCTGTGACCTTGGACAAGCTCACTGACCTCTACATCTCTTCTCCTCTGTACAATGGGTATAATAGTAGTCAAGGCAGGGGGTGGTTGTGACAAGTTACGAGAATGTGTGTGTGCAGCAGCTAGCACACAGTGACAGCACCATCAGCAGTAGAAGCTATTCCTAGCAATCTTGCCGGAGGGCTTGGGGTGCTTTTCTGAAATTAGCAGACGTTGGAGAACACTGACCTTGCTGGCATCATCTTGCCCATGAGATTTAAAGAGCATGGGTTACCTCTACCTCTATGTCGCTGGAAGATGTCACTGGTGTGACCATCTTTCACCCCTATTTTGTAAGGAAGCCTGCAGGTCGAAGGCACCAGGGCTGTTCCAAGACCCCTGTTTATTGTGTACAGTCATCACCCTGCGTCAGCTGGGACAGCACAGGCTGACTGACGGCCACCACAGCAGTAAAGTTTTCCATGTGTAGGCTTGAAGCAAAATGTAATTAGCCTTTATGTGCAGAACAAGGACCCATTGATGAATACAGCTGGTCTTTGTTTGGTCCTGTCATTGAGAGTGGGAGGTAAAAGTGTTCTTCTTCATGTTTATTAATGCAAGATTCCTTAGACAAATGGCAAGCACAGTTTAATATTTGTTGGAACATAGCGGCGTTTGCCAGAACAGTTGTTGTGTAATGGGTTTGCAGGGTTTTAGATTATAACCATTTCTGGGTTAAATAAATGAATTATTTCTCTGCCTCCCTCCCCCTTTAGTTTTAGTTTAAAAAGTACCTCCTTCTCAGGTGGTCACCCTGTGAACAGATCTTCTCACTTCTCTTAGAAAATGAAGAATTAGTACCTAATGACTTTAACTTGGAGGTTCTAGCAAAGCAGAGCGTTGGGGAGTGGCTCCGGGTGGATTTGGAGGTGGAGAGAGGCCTGCCGCCATCACGCAGGCCCTTGCTCTGTGCCTGTCTTTCGCAGCTGTTCACTGGTGCTTAGACTTAGGTTGCTGCTGCAACTGCAGAAAGAATGCAGCTCTCCCAGCCAAGACACTAGCGTTCTGAGTAAAAGTGCAGGAATTCCCATTTCAGCTCAAGTCCACGGCCACCTCTTTGCTCTGTCTCCCAGATTCTGGTTGCAAAAGGAGCTTCAGTTGTAACACACACAGCTTATTACATTGCTCTTAACTGTGGGCTGCGGCTCTGAGCCTCTGATGAAAGGAAATATTGAATGCACTGAAAAACTACATTTTTTATAGCTAATGTTAGTCTTAGGAGAATTTGCACCTCCCAAACCTTTCCTGCCAGTAAAATTTGTTTCTTAAGGTAACTCATGTTGTATTCCTTGCCTATATGCTTTTTAAAAAGAGCTACATTGTATATGCATGTACTTACACACTACATTACAAAAGAGACTTTTATGAGGAACTTCACTTTGGTTAATTTTACAGTGTTTTCTTTATTTCAAGAACATAACCAGTATTTTATCACAATATACCATATGCTCTGAGAAATCAGAAAAGTTTCCCACTTACTCTTGACTTACAGTTTTACTGAAAGTGTTTCAGGGAGCCTGTGCCCGCATTGCGGAGATGGGGGATTCCATCAGTGGGGCCTGAAGGACCTGAAATGCGATTTGGAAAGTGACAAAAACGACACTCAAGATAGAACTCCCAGGAGGGAGATGCTACCAGTGTGTCATAGAATGGAGGTGGGATAGTAGGTGCCTTCCCTGCACACAGATCTCTCTGGAAGGAAGCCTGTAGATCAAAGGCACCAGGGCTGTTTTGTGGTGGTTTCTTATATCTTGATTACCCTTTTTAACAATCATTGAGAAAGCTTGTATTGTGCTCACTGCATGAACAGGGAAACAGTTGCAGGACATGCAGTCAGGTCCCAGATCTAGTCCTTTAGACTCAAAATGCAGTGCTGTTCGCACACTGCACAGTGGCCTGTAATGGCCCTGGTGGTGCTGCCCCCTTATGGGAGCAGTGTTGCCAGTGTGACAGGCTCTCTAAAGGGTTTCAGTTCTCTGCCCCTATCCCACAAGCCCCTTTGGATCTACTGTACTGTAGCAGACTGATTTCTCTTTTATTTATCTTTTTACAGCCTCACATGCAAGACTTAGGCAACTGGGCCTGATGGAGCCCAGGAGACAAGCCTGAAGCTCACACACTATTTTGATAATCCTCTAGGAGGGGCTTAAGCACAAGGAACAATAACAGCCTGTAATTATTGGAATCGAGAGTCTAGGTCAGTGGTCAGCAAACTCATTAGTCAACAGATTGGCAAACCGTGGCTCGAGAGCCACAAGATTACCGACCACTGCTCTAGGCTAATTTTGTTTCCCCTGATTGAACTTGTAAAAGACCAGCTTCACTGTCCTGAAGTGGAGTCTATCTGCTGTACCTTTAAGAATGTAAAATTTTCTATTTCCTGTCCTTTTGATTAGTCATCAATTTCCAGTATGGGTTGCTGTAATTATCCTGGCTAGATTAATTTCCCTAAAAATAGTGAAGCAGCTACTTTTATGGTTTCCAGGGCATAGGCTTAAATAAAGAACCTACTGTCCCTTAAACCTTAGAAAGAACTGAAGCAGATCAGAGGGGGAACACTTGATGACTTTTTCTTCTATATCTTATTTCCAGAAGAGTGTGTGCATTTTGTAAAATTCCTGGGATTTATTTCCCTGTACAAGTATTGTACCCCGCACCTAAAATCCAGAGCCTGGGTGAGCCCTAAAGGGCTTTCCTTGACTTTTGCACTGACGGCAGCTGTTTTGCTTTCTCTAAGCAATGCCTCCCTGATCTGTAGTTTTCTCTAGTCCAGGGGGCTGTGCAGAAAGAAAGGGGTGGCTTTATATTTTCAAATCCAAGTAGAAATTCCTCTGACTGCCAAGGATTCTTCACCTGTTCTGTGGACTCCACACAGGTCTAGAAATTAATGGCATCCATTAGATTCGGAAACGTTTACTCCTCCTTTCAGCTAATCCTGCTAAAGGTCCACGTTGAAATGGTGCTAGACCTGCAGAGTAAAGGGGGCAGGCTAGTTACAGGTGTGATGTGCACATGGACACAGGCTCTGCACACAAAACCACATGCATATGTAGCTGTCCTGTATGTGTGGGCATAAACATGTTTATGAATATAGAAATAATCATTCATCTAGCATTCTTGAAGAGCATATTGTAGGGAAAAGCATTTTTCATGGACTGTCACCTGAGTTTGGCATGGTTTTATAAAAATTTTGCTTTTTTTAGAGATCTTCAACATTTATAAAGGTAAATCTTGGGGAAATCACAGTTTGAAGCTAAAGGAGATAAAGGGGCTGTTGGAAGAAAACATCAATTTGTAGAAGATCATCGCACATCTAGTGATCTGTAAAATGGGCATTAAAATGTATGCCTTCTTGCTTCCCACACTATGGGGTCTATGAGAATGGGAATGTTCCTGCAGACTGCATCGTGTTGACAAATGCCAGCTGAACTTCCTCAGGAGGATCCTGTCTTATTCTTTGTGTACCACCACTTGCACATTAGCATGGTTGCTGGTACATCATCCACTTTTGTTGACTTAATAAATCAGCATGAGCCTTTGCTATGAAGACAGGTGGATCAGGGGTACAGTTGAGGTGAATGACCAGTGAGGTTGTGTGCTCTCTAGAAGGGCAAACCAAGGAAGCTGTTGTCTTCTAAGGAGAAAGCAGGAGCCATCTGAACCTTTAAAATGCTTGGAGAAGTAAGAATTCGACTGGAGGCCCAGCCTGGAATGTTCACACCACCTTCTGCCCCCAGTGAAATTGCTTCAAAAGCCATGTGTTTCTGACTCACCACGGGGACCTGACTGCTGCTGAGGGCTGTGGCCCCGCAGGTCATCGCGATGCAGCACCGCTTCTCCTTGGCTTCCGATGTGGCCGAGGGCACACACTGACCAGTCAGGCCCTTTTGCAGAAAGGCAGGAAGACGGACAGAAGTGAGAAACTGTCCTTGCCATAGAATAGCCCCAAATCAATGAAGACTTTTAAATGACTTTTATTATTTTTTATTTAAAATGTCATGTTTAGTATACAAAATTTAGAAAATTCTAAAATATTTTAAGAAGCCAGATCATCACTCATTTCACAATACAAAGATAACTGATGTTAACCTTTTGGCATATTTCCTCTGTTTTTTTTCTATCCAGTAATTTTTGTTTTTTCACGTGTGGCATCAAATTGGTAGACAACTTTCATTTCTATTTTTTTATTGGCATGTAAATATTTCTTTCGTGTCGTGCATGGTTCTTCAGAAACAGCACATGCTGCACCACATTCCATCCAATAAGTGTATGTTAAGAGGGTTGCCCATGGCTTTTCTTGTTTGGGACCTGATGTATTGTTACCCTGCTGTCCTTGCCTTACAGGCTTTCAACTAGCAAGCTTCATACTTGCTCTTTCTCTTGTATGTGTGTTTATATTTTGCCAGTGGCTATGGCATCTTTAGGGACTTGCCTTGTGACATCATTAAACTCTCTTCTGATGACGAGTGCCTGGCACAGGATCTGCACGTACACCCTCAATTTGTGGGGCCTCCATTGCTGCTGTTGTCTGCAAATCACGTTGCATCTTACTTGGCCCACTTTAAAAATGTTGGTTCACTTCCCCAGTGTAAGGTCTGATTCAACTCTAAAGAATCCCATTGTTTTCCATGTTGAATTTGTGATAATCAGTCCGTCTGCATCGCAGCATACTGCCTCTATTAAAGAGTGTCGCATCATCTTCCCAGGGACTGAGTATACAAATCCTAACTAGTTGCCACTTGAGTGTAAAAATTTCAGCATACACACCATTGTAGAGTTGTTAATGCTTTAATAAATGGATCAGCACTGAAGATTAATAACCACAGAGTAACTGTCTTCTGAAATCTAAATGCCACATGTGTGCAGGACACATTTTCTCAAGTGAGACAGGTTCAGTGTGTGGTCCCCTCCAGCCCCACATCGAGGTGACTTGTAGAGTTCAGGAGAGATCTGGCTCCATCTGGCTGAGAGAATTTGGGGCTCTCTGGGCAGGTGTAAAACAAATTAAGAGAGGTGCCAAACATCTGGGCACCAGCAAAGATGGCTAGGGCTCTTGTTCTGAGATATCATAAAAAAACTTTTTGAACCAGCCTTAAGAATGAAAAGTTTGCTCTAGGAAAGCAAGAGAGAGCTAGCTAATTGAACTCATTGATTTCCTTCACGGCTTGTTTGCCCTTTCATTCTCTTCCTGAGGTGCTGTTTGTTGAGGAATGTCTCCAATTGCCAGAAAGACAGTGGGGTGTCTCACATTTCCCCTCCAGCTCTCCTTCCAGCCAGAGCCAAGTTCTGAGGCAAGCCTGCAATATGAATTTTTAATGCAAAACTTTATAGCATCACTCTTGCAGCCTGGCTGCATTGCTCTCCTGAGTTTTCAGATTTAATGCTCTGATGAGCAGAGCAAAGACTCCAGGCATTCAACATCAGTGAGACTTAACCCCCAAATGACTGCATGTGTGCCGTCTAATTTCCCTTAAGGAGTTGGGAGAAAAATTTAAATTATGTGCTGTTTGGAATGTTACCAAAATAGCCTGGAGCACAAAAGCAGAACATGTTTTTGAAATTTTATTGGATGGCATATATTTTTACCTTTTCATTTATCTTTTTGTTGGACTATTTTCACATTAATGCATTTCTGTGATCTTTCTCCCTTTAAAAGGCTGTACAATTTGTAGGAACTACAGAATGTAAAGATTAATGGATATTCTCCATTTTCCATGGAATTCCCAAATGTAGTTAGAATTCTAGAATTTGTCATTGATAATGGTAAATGGACCCATTTTGTTAAGTGGTTAATTCTGTGTGTAGACATATGGTTGATTGGGAGGTTTTATCCTCTGTATTTTTACCTCCGGTTTTTTCTGTATTTTTTTAAGGAGGAAAGTTGAGTAAAGATGTATATAAAAATTGCCTTAGTTTAAATAAGTTATATAAAAATTGCTTGAATTTAAATAAGTTAGAGAACTATGAAATCTTCTATAAGTGGTGCTACAATAATTAACTGCCTCATGCAAAATAAAGTCTAGATGTCTTAAATATTTAAATGTAAAAAACAAAACCATAAAAATACTAAGAAAAATTTTAGATGGACACTTACATAATGTACGGGTAGAAAATTTTTTTCTAAGCAAGATGCTAAGGTAGAAATCACAAAGGGAAATTCACAGCTTTTCAGTGATTGCTGGATGGTGGGTGGGTGAGTGGATGGATGGATGGACTGATCGATGGACTGGCAAACATATTTGCATTGTATATAAAGAGCCCTAACAAAGCAATAAGGAAAAGTTTAGTGCCGCAATAGAGAAAGCTCTATATTTTCGACTCCTTACTACACAGTTCTGCCATAGACATCTCAAACCCAAGTGAACTCATTATTCTTCATAATCTCCTTCCTACAGACCTCTTTCCTTCAATTTTTCCCTCAGACAGAGAGTCCTTTCTGAGTCTTATTACCCCTCCTCTGTCTAATCCATATTAATTCCACCTCCTTGAGACATTCTGCATCCCTCGCTTCTCTGGTCTCCACTGCCACTACCATAATTTGGCTCTTTTTATCCCTTAGCCTGGATGCTTTAGTATTTTTTCCACTAGATCTCCCTGCTGCTGGTTTCTCCCTGGACTGATCCATTCTCCAAGCATGCTAAAAGTATCTTTCTAAAATATAAACCTGATTCTCTGAAAATATGTTCTCCTTAGAATAAAGTATTTCCATGATTCTCTCTTCCATTGAAAAATCATGGCATAGCACACAGAGCACTTTCATGATACAGCTCTGCCTTCTTATCCTCATTTTATACCAGATCTAATTACTCCCATGGAATCATGGGCCTTTCCCAAGCTCCTTGTCCCCTAACTATGAACAAAGTTGTTCATAGTTAACAACCTTTTTTCAAAAGCGCCTCCCTGCCCTGTTCCTACCTGCACAAGCCACTGCGTACAAGTGAGAGGGCTCCGGCTCTCCCATTCCATGGACAGAATTTAAGGGCGGTCATGAATTTGAACCTGGAAAACATATGTCTTTATTTTCTCTAAAGTCTGACTGTGATGTAGCATTTTCTTCTGTTGCAAATGGAATCAACAAGTCAGAATAAGAACAGACCTGTGATTCTGTTGGAAGCAGAAAACAGAGATATTTTCACATCACATTATTATAATTGTTGCAAATACTCCATTACTATGTATACTTATCGCTACTTCAAAATATCAGTACAGTTCTTAGATGTATCGTTAGATTTGTTATTTAGTGCATCATTAAAGAACATGTGTTTCTACATAACAAATTTGAGATTTTTAGTATTATAATACCTGCTCTTCAAAATAATTGTTCCCCTTGTGTATTTGAAACATTCTTCTAAGAAGAGGTCCATATTCTTCACCAGGCCGCCAAGAAGGACCATGCACAGGAAGCTTAAGTGCCCACCTTAAGTCAGCAGACCTTCCTAACTTTTTGCTCTACCATTTTGCACAGTGCTCACCACATTATGTATGCTTTTCATAGTAGCTTACTTATATTGTTTTCCTAAAGTCCACCTCTTCTAGATATAAAACAGTTGGAGCTGGGGCTAAGCAGAGGCAAGTATTGTCCAGAACTGGACGTGCACTGACGTAATTGGTCACTGCCAATCATACCAGGTGAACCCTTCCGCCTGGGAAGAAGACACTGCTTGTCCCTTTGGGTCTGTACCTCCCACACCTAGACACCCGTGTAAAGCAATGTGGGAACTTAGGTCTCAACCTGGTAAAGCCCATTATGTTGAGCAGCACGGGGCATGACTTTAAGTACATCAAAGTAAAAGAATCAATATCCGTAAATCTGTCTGATTTTGGTAATGAACAGAGAGCGTACATGTACTTTCAATCTAAGCTAAGGGACATTTCTCCTGTCATAAAGATGGAGGTAGTGCCACCTATGTCAGGAGTTAATTTGAACCTTCATTCATGCATTCACTCATTCAATAAGCATCTTCTGAGTACCTCCTGTGTGTTTGCAACTGCTGTGGACATTGGTGGTGCCACAGTGCCTCCAACCCAGTCTTTGTACTTGCTCACCTCAGTCCCTAGGCGGTTTCCTCGCTGCCAAAACTTTCAGTTCCTCTCTATGCTGAGGACTTCCACAGTTGTGTCTCCAGCCCAGGCCTCCCCCGTCACCACCAGCCCTCCTTAAGACTTCTCAAGCTTCACCCAGACAAGACCCAACTTCTGATTTTTCCCATCAACCTTAGCAAAACAGCAGTCAAAGTGAACCCCTCACTTTCTAAGCTGTTTCCTCACAGAACCCTGAAGTTTCTGCCACTTCTCTGGGAATCAAAGACAGAACCCATGGAATGGCCCTCAGCTCTCTGTGTAGTTGGCCTCCTCCTCCCAGCTCGCTCTCTCCTCTTTTCGAACTAATGTTTTCCTTATGACACACCCTGTGTTTCCTGATTTGCTGGTCTCTCTCCACCCACTAGAATCTAAGTTCTGTGAGTCTTACCTCGTTCACCACTGTATCCTCAGTGCCTAGAACAGGGAAAACAGAAAATGGTCCTGGAATGCATGAGAACAAAGTTCCTGGCCTCCTGGAGGCAGCCTGTAGGGCAGTCAAGCAGATTGCCATACCATAAAAGTTCAGGTAGTGTCATGCTGCCAAGAACATTAAAGCAAGTTAAAGGAAGGGGGAGGGAGAGGAAGAGAGTTGCCGATTTAGATGGGTGGTCAGGGAAAGCCACTTGGTTGAAATTAAATATAAAAGCCTATAGCAGGGCCTCTGTTCTGTATGGTTATTAAAGCAAACCTATATGGGCTTACTCTGCAATTTGTCTTAAGAGCATTTATTCATAGATTGTTATATCTGAGAGGGAACCTTGGACCAGTCCCTCTATGAGAAAGTTCATGCTGAAATCTAGAACTCCCCTAATTTGTTTCGATCAGGAAATTTAGAGTAGTTCCAGATGTCTTCTTGGAGGATCAGGACATCCGGTGCAAGGGGGAAGCTAAGCACATCTGTAATTTCGGACACTTTAAAATGACCAGTTCTCCTAGTTCCAGTCCCAGCTCCAGGAGCAGTGGAACTGGATAAATTGCCCCTCATCACCAGGTTGGTGACTCCTGAACTTGAGTGAGATTCCTCAGAGCATTGGTTAAAAATGAGTTCCCTTGCCAAGTTAGTCCGCCTTCATTTATTACTCTTTTAAAGATGAATACAAAAGCTCCTTATGTTAATGGTATGGAAAGATTTTCAACATATGTAATTAAGTGAAAAAAGCAAGATTCAGAATTGTGTGTGCTATGTCTGCTTGTAAATTTTCTTAAACAGCAATCTCTGGGAACAGGATAGAGAGGGGCTCTTTCTTTCACTATAACCATTTCTGAATTTTGAAGATCAGATTAAATGAGAACTTAGTTAAGTCCTTCTGTAGCCTTTACGTTGATGAATCTGACATAGCCTCGGCAGCCTTCAGGATCCACTCTTTGCAGGAAGTTTCCCATCTCTCTCTAGCTCAGTCACCAGGATTAAACAAAAAAGCACTGTTGAGCCTTCTTTGTCAATGTGTGGATCTTTAAAGCGGTTTGTACTTCTGTGCTGAGTTGTTGGTTAAACATACCTCCAAACTCCATGGAGAGGAGGTAGAGTGTACAGAGCCAAATCCGGGGGCTTACCTGATTCTGCTTTCCATTGAACAGCATACCTTCAGGCAAGACAGTTAACTCCTCTGGCCTACATATGTGTTCTGTAATCATGTCTGCCTCCACATAATTTCCAAGGAGTTAATAGGAGTGAAGTGCTCCATGATACCTGTGCCAGCAATGTCACCGCCATCTCATCATTCATATCTCTGATACTCTCTAGTCTGGCTCCTGTTTGAAAGCTAGCAGCCACCAAAAAAGCAAGTGAACTTCCATTAAATCTGTCTCCGTTGTTTGCTGTCTTTATAATAAAAAATAAAATGAGACATTTATTGTCACCTCCTAACCAGTTTTATTGTCAAGATCACAAGTTTATACGTCCTTCAGATGTGAACGGCTATGCGCACATGTGTCACGTAGCTGTGCACACATTGCTATGCCTGCTGAGCATGTCAGGACAGTCCACTTTGAGTGCTGTACTTTGTTCTTTTGGCTTGACATGATTTCATGCAGTTTTTACACCTGCTTATCTGCTGAACTATCATTTTGATGGCAAAAATCTTACTTTCTTCTCTTGATGAATTAGAATTTACATAATCATTCTTTATTTGTGGGCATTTGGTTATTTTGGTTTCTCACAATGAATTTTTGTTTAGAAAAACAATTCCTTAAAATATTTTTTAGAAAGAGAGATCAGTAAAACAAAAGAAATGTTTTTCAAGTCTCCTTAGCATGTTGCTTTGCAGAGGGTTGAACCCGTTACAGTAACAGCAGTAGAGTCTCTCTCCCAGCCTTCACCCCCAGTTTCAGAGATTAAACCCAGGGCCAACTCCAGGTCTGCCCTGGGAACAAATTTGCCTCCAGCTTTCTGTGCCAAATCCAGACAGTGGGCGGTAGATTATGGTGATTACTGTTGTTCCCTCAGCCATGCTGGGTGAAACTTCATATGTTTAACCTTTTATTTGTTAACACAAAAACTCACCATTTACCCATCTGCTCATTTAGTCTCTATGTTTCCTCTGGCCTGTGAACATGGTATAGTGGGAACTCAGTAGTAATTCTACATATATTCTGGATTTTAATTATACATTCACACTTATCATTACTTTTATTTATCAATTGTTTTTCTTCTCTTATGCATTTTAGTGGTTTTCATTGCCTAAAAGTATTATATGTATGTAATTATACACACACACACACACATATTAGGGGCCCAATGCACAAATTCGTGTACCTTAAAAGGAACTAAGGGCCACAAGGCTGTGGTGGGCTCAGGGGTGGATCTTGGCCCATCCTCTGCACCCCTGCCCAGCCCCTCCCACCATAGCCCAGATCCCCTGTCTGCCAACAGCCCTGCTCCTGCTGCCTCTACTCCCATGCCTCCACTCCCACACACTGATGGCACCAGCCCCACTCACACCTGCTGCAGCACAGAGTGATCGGGGCCGGTGCCAGCAGCGAGTGCAAGCGGGGCCAGCGCCGTTAGTGTGCAAGTGGTGGCTGCTGCCCCAATCACCCCTCAGAAGCAGGGGAGGGTGGAAAAGTGATCGGGCCGGCAGCGGGTGTAAGCGGGACTGGCGCCAGCAGATGGTGTGAACATTGAGCAGGACTGCAGCACACAGGAACAAATAATTTTCAGTAATCACCAGAGGCTCGCCCTAATAACAGCAACCAACGCCCGCCTTGGTCTAGCACCCCTGCTCACCTGCTCCACGATCCAACCATGGCCAATGCCCGCCATGTTCCATGCTTGGCTGCCTGCAGCCAACGCCCCCCATGTTCCACATGCACCCCCTGGTGATCACACATCATAGCAATCAGTTGTTTGATTGTTCCATCATTCGGTCTATTTGCATATTAACCTTTTATTATATAGGATTATTATATAGATGATAGGCCCCATCAATTCCATTATTAATCATTTTAATATGGCCTCAATAATGAAAAATTCTCAATAATTCCAAATTCATTTTCTTATTTTTTATGATTTATTATATCTTTAACTTATCCAGAATTTATGCTAGGATATAAGGTAAGGTATGAATCTACATATTATTCTTCACATAAATATCCAGTTTGCCCAAAAGTATTATGATTCCTTTCTTTACTGTTTAACATTTGACATCAGATGTAAATAATTACATATATCTCTGGATTTCTCTCTGGAATTTCATTCCATTAATCTAACTTTACATTTTACTAAGTATCATACTGTTGTGATAATTCTTTGTTCTCTGTTTTGGTATCTTATACAACCAGATTACTGTTGTTGGGGTGTTTTTTGTTTGCTTATTTTACAAAAAAAAAAAAATGCTTTGGTATTTTGATCACCTGATTTGCCTTTATGCATCTTTATACCAAGTTTTTTGTTTTTTGTTTTAATTTAATAAATCTTTTTTGTTCAGATTATTACACTTGTTCCTCTTTTTTCCCCCATAGCTCCCTCCACCTGATTCCCACCCCAATCTCTGTCCTTACCCTTACCCCCCCCATTGTCCTCATCCATAGGTGTATGATTTTTGTCCAATCTCTTCCTTCACTCCCTTCACCCTCCCTGAGAATTGTCAGTCCACTTCCTTTCTGTGCTCCTGATTCTATTATATTCACCAGTTTGTTCTGTTCATCAGATTTTTTATTCACTTGATTTTTAGATTCACTTGTTGATGGATATGTATTTGTTGTTTCTAATTTTTATCTTTACCTTTTTCTTCTTCCTCTTCTTTTTTTTTAATTTTTTAAAAATATATTTCTTTATTGATTTCAGGAAGGAAGGGAGAAGGAGACAGAGATAGAAACATCAGTGATGAGAGAGAATTATTGATTGGCTGCCTCCTTCATGCCCCCACTGGGGATCAAGCCTGAAACCCAGGCATGTGCCCTTGGCCGGAATCGAACCTGGGACCCTTCATTGCTCAGGCTGACACTCTATCCACTGAGCATAGTAATCTCCAGGTCCACTCTGCCTGAAAGGGTAAGATATTCTTTTTTTTTTTATAGCTGCATAGTATTCTATGATGTAAATGTACCACAGGCTTTTTATCCACTCGTCTTCTGATGGGCACTTAGGCTGTTTCCAGATCTTAGCTATTGTAAATTGCACTGCTATGAACAAAGGGGTGCTTATATTCTTTCTGATTGGAGTTTGGGGATTCTTAGGATATATTCCTAGAAGTGGGATCACTGAATCAAACAGCAGTTCCATTTTTTAAGGAAGCCCCACACTGTTTTCCATAGTGGTTGCACCAATCTGCATTCCCACCAGCAGTGTACTAAGGGTTTCCTTTTCTCCACATCCTCTCCAGCACTTGTTGTTCGTTGATTTACTAGCATTGATAGTAGTCATTGTGGTAGGTATGAAACGAAACCTCATTGTGGTTTTAATTTGCATCTCTCTGATGATTAGTGACATTGAACATCTTTTCATTTGTCTTTTGGCCATCTGTATGTCCACTTTGGAGAAGTGTCTATTCAGGTCCTTTGCCCGTTTTTTAATTGGATTATTTGTCTTCCTCTTGTTGAATTGTATGAGTTCCTTATATATTTTGGAAATTGACCTCTTATCAGATGTATCATTGGCGAATATGTTCTCACTCCTGTTTTTAGAAAAAGCATCTCTCTTGTTTCTCTGTGAAAAAGAGTGGTGGTTCTAAGTGTCTGCCTATTCTTGTTAACCAAGCACTCTAGTCATTCCCCCCATTTAAATTCAACTGCAGCCTGATTTTCAGATTCCATATGATTGGAACCCTTTAAACTCATGTTCTCCTAGTGGTGTAGCATGTTTTCTAGTAGGATTATACTTCTGTATATTGCATTTCCTTTTATTTTGTATTATATGTCTTATAAATTTTCTTGCCTTGGGATTTAAGACAATGTCAAGCTTGCTGTGCTTTATTATTTAGTATGCATCTTAGTATGACTTATTTCTCCATAATGTTGTTTTGCTATATATTATATGTCTAGTATAGCTTAAAACCTTTCCTTAACCTTTTAAAAAATTGAGTCCATCTTTGCCTCTGAAGTGTGTTTCTACTACATTTTGTTAGATTCAAAGTTTTCTTCAAATGCATTTTATTTTTATAGGTGAGTTTGGCCTAGTTACATTTACTGATATAACTCTTCTCTTAACCTATATTTTCCTTCATTGTTGATACCTTTTTTTCTAATTCACAATATCTGTATCATAAACTTTCTGATCTATTTAAGGAATGCAAACCAAAAGGCTTAATTGACTCTGACTCTGCTGATTCTCCAGCCCTGCCCTATCTCCTCTCATTATTGAAACTCACTGTCAGATGCAGAACCATTGAGCCCTCTGATATCTTTAAAGAAACCATGTATTTATTTTAAATTCTCTCACCATAATGTACTGTTAATACATTATATGTCAAGCGTAGCAGCAAGTTATACTTGCTTATACTTTTTTTTAATCCTCATCCGAGGATGTGTTTATTGATTTGAAAGTGAGAAACAAAGACAAAGAGAGGTGAGAGAGAACATTGATTGGTTGCCTTGCATACATGCCTGACTGGGGTTTGAACCTGAAACTTAGATATGTGCCCTGACTGGGAATCGAACCTGCAACCTTTCAGTGTACAGGACAATGCTCCAACTAACAGCCACACTAGCCAGGGCTTCCTTACCATTTCTTTCTTTTTTTTTTTTTTTTAAGAATTTCTGTAAGAGTTTATTTGAACCCTGGCTGGCTTGCTCAGTGGTTAGAGCATCAGACCAAAGGGTCACAGGTTCAATTCCCAGTCAAGGGCATGTACCTCAGTTGCAGGTTTGATCCCCAGCGTGTGCAGGGAGCAACCAATTGGTGTCTCTCTCTTCACTGATATTTTTCTCTCTCTAACCCCTCCTCCATCCCATTCACTCCCTCTAAAAATCAATGGGAAAAATATCCTTCGGTGAAGATTTAAAAAAAAAAAAAAGTTCATTTGAGACAGAACTGAAAATAATTGTTGTGGAGCAATATCTCAAATGCTCTCTTTCCTACATTATTAACCTTGCCACTTCCCCACCCTCTTCAGTGAGACCTAGTACTTTATAGAGTACTCAGAACCTACAAATTCCCACTGGTGACTTCTTTAAAAAGTTGGTATTTGGATTATTCAACAGTTTTCTTCTGCCTTCACAAAATATCTACTACTCTTTAGCAGGATTATTAACTAATGATGAGTTCTTTATTCCCTAGCATGTGGTAAATATATTTTACACATTTGAGGTATGCTATGTAGATCCTAATGGGTGGCACACATAGACTAAGATGTTCTTGTCATCACATCATTTAACTTTTACTAAACTGAAAAATGTATTGCCTGGCTATCCAAAGTCCTTCTCTAAGGGTTAAATCTGGGGAGAACCCTCTCCTGTCATTTGAAAAGTGACCAAATCCAATTTCCTCTCCAGAATTGCAACATTATTAATCGATAATCACAAGCAGGATGAGCTCGAGGGCAGTTACCTGCTGTATGTGTCTTCCCAATGGAGGGGCATCAAGATGGTATCAGCTAACTTTTCCAGGCATGAACATATGAAAGAGAGTTTGGCTTGTTCAGTAAGTGAATTGAATTGAATTCTCCCAAAATGAATTCTGTAATCAAACCAAGAAGGTGGTGTGTTTAACTTAAATTTTTCATCACACCTATCTCCAAAAGGTATTCTAGGTGGCTTAATACAAGACACAGACTCTGAGGATTCCTAGAGATGGATCCTGGGAGTTCAAAGGTAGAGCTCCATAAGGAAGATACTTTTAAGGCTTGGGTTTGAATAGAAAACTCAACTACATAATAACCTGATGTGACTAAGACATTCCATACATAGGAGAGCTATATTATTATGATGCCCTGATGTACTTACTGTTTGCTTGGCTACGAGGGAAAACTTGATGTTGCAATTAACCTTTCTATTTTTTTCCCTCTGTCTGAGTATTGTGAACTTCCTTTGTGGTATTTTAGTGATTAGACAGGATGGAGGGTGTTCTTAAAGATTCATGGCCAAGTCGGATGATGTCAGATGAAGGGAAGGGATGGTCTTTATGGGGCCAGCAAGTCTGGCCCCGTCTGAATTGTTTGTCTAACACTTCACAAGTAGAATAGGAACCACTGAATTATTCATTTTCAAGTTGCCCTAAAAAAGGCACTTATGCTGCCGAAATGCAGACTTTTGGTGCCAGTGAGAGGAAGAGGAAGGATGCTGTCTTTCCTCTGAATGTGCTGCGGCCCTCACTGCCTTGTTCTCTAGTTTCACTTCCCAGCCTGCAGGGTGAAGGAAACCACCAGCTCACTTAAGTGCAGTACCATGGTGGGGGCAGGGGCTTGTGGGCAATACAATGAGGGCCTCAGCAGCCACAGGTGAGCTGAGCTTTTAATTTGCTGGAGAAAGTCCAGGTGGAGGGGAAGGAGCTTTAGGTTTATGGGGAGAAAGCCTCTGGGTGTGGGTGTGGTGGGAGAACAGCCTGAGTCTGTAGACAGAGGCCCAAGGCCCTGGAAGTAGCCTTAAGCTTGGGCTTGGGTTTGGGTTTGGAGGTAAGAAGGAGAAAGGAGCTGAGAGTAGTAATAACTGGTATGCAATCAGAGATCTTTTTTTATTCTTAGTGTTAGCTGCTCTGTCACCAAACCTTTCCTTAACAGTTCCTACCAAGTAGTACTTATGGGAGAAAGGGAGCAATTAGAATCCCTTACATTTGGAAGGGAAAAGCAGGATTCTTAACACTAGACCAGCTGCTTATGATGGCCTTGAGCTTTGTCACTACTCGGTCCTGGGCCTCAGTTTCCCCACCTATGATACCAGAGCAGATTCTTGGGGAACGCCAGAGGGTGCAGCCTCTGAAGGCTGCTGAAGACGGTGAGAGACACAGGTACCATGCCAGGAATCATGTGATTCTTTTGCGGTTGGTAGTGAACACTCAGATCAGGCAAGCAGTGCTCCAACCTCTGGAAAGATGTGCTACAAATTTTACACTAAATTCGTGAAGGAGATTTAAATACATATATATTTATAGATGGTATAACAGCAGCCCTGCCAAAACCTTTTCTTAAATGTAATGAAGCAGCAAGCTCAGTCCTGCTGGTGCTGTTTTCAGTCCAAGGTTCCTGGCCCAGACTGTGCGGGCTCCCTGGGCACAGAGACTCTTGGTGAACAGTGGGAGGGCCTCCGCTTCCTCCATTGCCCACGTGGAAGCAGCTCCTGAAACCCCTTTTCTTGTGGGATGAAGGATGGGACGTGGGTGTCCCCTCCTGAATCCTTTTTCCTCCCAGCAAACAATCTTTTTCTATATTAAAGAAAAATACCCACATGTGATTTTTCAATCACATCCTTCTTACAGAGAGGTGCTTTTCATATATAACTTTTTTCTCCCCTTTGATGAGTAAGTAAATTGATATTCAAGAGGTTAACTGTCTTGACTAAAATTTGTCAAGTACCAAGTCTCAGGCAGAGCTGGTATTCCTTCCCAGGGGCCTCACTGCAGCCTCCTCCCAGGAACTATTCTGCTTATCACCTCATTTCTGTGCAAATAGAGAATAGCAGTCAGCATCAGCACAGACTGGATAGTTGACGGGTGGTAATGGAAGGATGCAAAACTACTATGACGCCTTTGCTTTTATTTTTATCATCTTGTACTTCTTTGTTTGCTTTTTATTATGTTAAATTTCCAACATACATTAGAGGACAGGATCCCAGGTGCCTCTTGTGTGGTTCCTACCATTTCATTCATAGCTGATCCTGTCTCACCTGTCCCCTCTCCTCCTCAGTTTCATCTTGAAGCTACTTTCAGAATCCTTTCATTTTACCTCTGAATGTTCTAGCATATGGATCTTCCTTTTTAATATAGCTACAATACTATTATCACATCAAAAACTGATTTCTTAATATCATCAATACAGTGGTACCTCGAGATACGAGTTTAATTCATTCCGTAACCTTGAGGCGTGGGAAACTATGAGACACTGGAGTCGAGGTAAACTGGTGGATCGTGTGCAGCCAGCCGATCTGCGCAATTACTCGTATCTCAAATGTTGCTTGTATTTCAAAGCAAAAATCGCTCACTTGACAGCTCGTATTTCAAAAATCTCGTATGTTAGGGCACTCGTATCTCGAGGTACCACTGTATTTAAATTTCTAACCATCCCTACACATCATAAATGGTTTTATTTTTTAATTTGTTCAAATCAGAAGACCTGGCCAGATGGCTTAGTTGGTTGGAGTGTCATCCTATACACCAGTGGTCAGCAAACTGCGGCTCGCATGCTACAGTTTGCCACTTTGTTGACTGAGTTTGTCGATCACTGCCATACATCAAAAGGTTGCGGGTTTGATCCTTGGTCTGGCTGCATAATGGAGGCAACCAATTGATGTTTCTCTCTCTCTCTCCCCTTTACTCTCTCTCCTTTACTCTCTCTCTCTCTAAAAATCAACAAAAAACATATCCTCAGGTGAGGAATTAAAAATAAATAAATAAATTGGTTCAAATCAGGATCCAGGCAAAAGTCACATATTATAATTAGTTGGTATGCCTTTAAGTCCCATTCATTTTAAAAATTCCTCTCCATCTCTTTCTTTTCCTTGTGACTTATTTGTGTATGAAATTGGTTCATTTGTCCTGAAGAGTTTCCCACAATCTGGATTTTGCCAACAGCATCCCAAGATGTAGTTGACCATGTTCCTCTGTCCTCTGTGATTCCTGTATGTTTGTAGTTGAACCTAGAGGCCTGATGAGATGCAGCCTGGAAATTTTTGGCAAAGGCCACTTCATGGTTGGTTATAGTTACCTTCTAATGGTCTCAGGTATTGAAAATTAGTTCTGACCAGAAGAGAAAGGTCTTGATTTTTCACCTGTGGCAATAATAATGAATATGCGCATGGGTCTTTGTGGTTTACAAAGTCCTATTCTCCTCCATCAATGTTCTTATTTTGTCCTCAAGCCAGTTTCTTTGAGAAAAGCTGTTTTCCTCCTCCCATGCATGTGGCTATCTAGCTCTAAGGTCTGCTCAAGGTCAGATGACTAAAGGGCAGAGGGGGAGAATTCAGGTCTGTTTGCTCTGCAAGCCACCCTCTCTTGTGGTTCTTTAGACCAGCAGTCGCCAAACAGTGGTCCACTGGTGGTCCGCGAGGTCCAAATGTTGGTGACCGCACTGCTCTAGACCACAGTTTCCTTAATTCCACCTCCAATCACTCCATCCTACTTGTTACCCTGAGATACTTGATTTAAGGAAAGAATAAGATTGTCACATCCAATTTTCACCTCATTTTTTAGAGCAGCAGTGTTAGAACTGTGGAGAAATGGCAAGAAGCATCTGAAGGATAATCCAGACACTTAACCCAAAAGGCTTTGGGTGGCCTCAGTAGCAAAATGAATTATGCAATCGCATGAGCTCCTCCTCTGGCCACAGCTGTCCCATGTTCCTGATCAGGGAAGACGGTGGCCTGAGTGACGGTCACAGGCTCAGACTGAGGGTCATATTCTGGTGAGTGACTGACCTCCTGGAGCTGCCCTGCTGGTTGGCACAGGGGGAAAGTTAACTCCATATGGGCTGTCGAAGTCAACTTGGTTGTCAGCTAGACTCAGATAAACTAAAGGAGGATAGTATTTACATTATTTCATATAAATAAGTCAGCTAAATAAATTGCAAGGCAAAAGAGAAATATGTTTTCCCACTTGAGATTGAAAAGATTAGAGTTAACTAAAATTGATTATAATTTTTACTGTTGTATCATTTAAATTGGCATAAAAATGAACAAATTGTGGTTAATTTCTGAGCAGGTAATAGTGACATCCTGGCCATTTAACTGTCTCTTGACACGGTTTAATTTCCAACAAGAATGAAAACCATAATTTCCAGAAGTATGGGTCAAGCTCTCCCACTGTCTTGCTTCCCAGGCCCTGGTGTGATCAGGGAGAGGAGGGTCCACTCTGGAGTGACACGTTAAATGATAGGCTTGGAAGGATGCCAGACAGCTTCACCTCTGCCCTCCACCCCTAACAACACAGAGGTGCCATAACACAGGTGGGAAATGAAAGACTGGACTGGTCATACAGATGAGGGTTGTCACGAAAACCTTTCCCCAGATAATGCTTGCTCCTCCTCACCTCCCTCCTAACTCTCCAAAAGAGAGTTTGCTGAGACCTAGTTTGTGTTCAGCTCTGTGTTGGGCATGAGGATTCCAGGTGAGCCAGACCAACTGCCCTGCCTCCAGGACCTCACATTTGGACAAAAGGAAGCCTAACTCTTGGCCTTTATGTACTTTTTCCCCCCTGAGGCAGTTGTTGCCTTTTTTTCCAAAGGCTGTTAAAAGTGGTAAGAAAAGTGAATTATTTTCCTTCTGCAAAAAACAACTTAGAGACTCTTTCCTTGAAAGTCATATTTATAATTTGACAAAATACCCCTGCCTACTTTTTGCTCTTTAAAATACAGTGATACCTCGAGATACGAGTGCCCTGACATACGAGATCTTTGAGATACGAGCGGTCGAGCGAGCTATTTTTGCTTTGAAATACGAGCAACAGTTGAGATACGAGTAATTGCGCGGATCGGCCGGCTGCACACGACCCACCAGTTTACCGCGACTCGAGTGTCTCATAGTTTCCCACGCCTCAAGGTTACGGAACGAATTAAACTCGTATCTCGAGGTACCACTGTACCAGACAGTGAATTGTTGCTTGTCTAGAGCAGAGTGGACTTCGGGTGGCACAAATGTTAGTTTGCTATTTGATTAACCAGTATTTAATGGGCGCTTGCTTTGTTCTCTGGGATTGTAACAGTAAATCAACAAGTAATCAATATACAAACAAGACTTTGAGACAGGAATAATACGGCAATAAAAATAAAGCAAGTGGATGATGGGGAGTGAGGTTGCCAGGAGACCTTTCAGAGGATGGCCACGAGAGCTGAGACCTGGATGGTGACAGCAGCTGCCGTGGAGACCTCAACAGAGAGGTAGCCATGGGGAGAGGCATGGTGGCTTCAGGGAACAGAGTAGGACTCAAGAGACTGAATAATGTTGATTGAGCTACAGAAGGAAATTTACACGGGATGCGTATTACTAACAGGCTTTAAAAACACATCTGCAAGAAACAAAATGAACCTCAGTACAATGGCTCTGATGAGAAAGCAGTTCTGCACTTAGGTTTCTTTGTTGGGAAGGCTAGATTGTTTGACACAGGTGTTAGGGGAGGTCATTCTGTCATAGCTTCCTGCAGAATCCCGGCCCACAGTGAGGATGAGAGGATCTTGACCCAAAAGCACTTTGTGTCTGACTGGGAGGGAGGGAGCCAAAAGAAGTTCCTGGAATCTACCAGTCTTTCTAAGGCAGACTGGACTTAAACACTAACCCCCATGGCAATGCATCTGAGTGAAGGATTAGTCCATGCAGAAGAGGCCACAGACCTCATGGGAGAGGAAGTGTTGAGAGATGCAGTGGGGGCTGACAGAGACAGCCTTAGGGAGCTCACCAAAGGGCTGGCCTGCCAAGCGGTGGGATTTAGATTGTACAGGTAGGATATAGGTATAGGGTTTTTTTTTAAAGAGTAATATTGTCAAATCTGTGATAGCTCACTCTGTCTTCAAAGAGAAGGAAATTCTATAAAAAGTGTTTTTGCATGACAAAGATAAGACAAACAAGGTCAATCCCATATATAAATATTTATGAAAAAATACTAAATAAAATATTAGCAAATAGAATTCAAGAGGACATTAAATGTGTAATACACCACAACCAAACGGAAGCAGATAACTGTCTGTATAATTTACCACTTTAGTGGGTCAGAGGAGAAAAACCATTTAATTAGCTCCATAAATGCTTAAAAGGTACTTAATGAGATCAATATCCATCTTTTATTAAAGAGTCTTAATAAAATAGGAACCGTTGGATATTTCATTAACAAAATAGGAACATAGATATTTAAAGCCCAAAATCAGGAACATGCTTAACAATGAAATTTCCAATGCATCGCCATTGAAGCCAGACATCAGGCAGGGATCCCCTGTGTCACTCTTACTGTGATGTAGTCTAGAAGAGCTGATCAGTGCCATCATCCAGGAAAAGAAATCGGGGGCATAAAAGGGGCAGGAAGAGACCAGTCTGTCATGTGCAGATAAGGCCCCAGGATACCATAAAGCCCAAGAGAGCACCCACAAAGCTGTTAGTGTTTAAAGGCATCTACTATGGTGTGATTTCTCTGTCTAGAAGGTTGTTGCTCCCTCAGCCCCGCTATTCTCTGCCCAACAAACTTGTCTTCATCCTCCAGGATACAGACCATGTCCTCTCCTCCACGACACTCTCCCTCCTCATGTTTGCAAAACCCTTAGGATGTGCAGGTCAGTGTACTAATAATAAGACAAATACCAGTGCTACTAAGTAAGCACTGCTGTCTCCACTTGGGACATTTGCTTCCCCATCAGCTGTGGCACATAGTAGGTGCTCAGTAGGCATTAAGCAAAAACTGCCCCTCCATCTCCAGTCTAGTCTGTGACCCACATCTGTCGAGGCGGGTCAGTGCCTATGCACGAGGAGGGCACAGTGCCACTACCCCCGGGTACAATCCTGCCTGGCTCTCAAATGTGGCTCAGAGCAGCCTTTCCTTGTGGTGAGATCAGACTTCTGCACTGTGCCCAGCTCCTCATCTGGTGCCCAGGCGGGACAGAGAAAGATGGCCTTTCTCGAGGACGCCCACCCCCATTAAGGGGATTCTAGACCCACAGCCACGAAACCTTCCTCAGTGCCTGATCCTCTGGGCACCTCCTTTTCATATTGCTCTTTCTGATGCTGGTCCAGTGAGCCCACTGTATCTCCTCTACCTCCTTTTACTAAAAGCGCCTGGTCTGGTGTGCAACTTGTCAGGAAAGCGATCACCTTCCTGACAGCTGAGGCCATCAAAAGCAGCATCCAGGTGGAAGGGGGAGATCTCACTTTATTGCCCATATTGGAGCTTTTTGTTTCTTAATTTTTAAAGAGGGAAAATTAATCATTAGCTATTTCTTCTTTTGATGCTCAAAAACTTTATAATCTAGTATTGAGATTTTTGACTTGAATCCAAGAAGGCACATTGATCTTTGAAGGCTGCCAAGGACACTTCTCTGCTTGTAGATGTACTTGGTCTTAGCAGATCCTGATGACAGTATGAGTGTTCAGATATTGAAATATGCTCCAGCCTTGCCTTGGTGCCATCCCTTGGCATTTGGGGCTAGTGTGAAAGTAAACACAGAGTTCCTAGTGTGGATATAATCTCCCTTCCATCCTCCTTGGCCACGTCCTTTCGAGTTCCTCATAAAAATGATGTGCTAGTGCAGAGAATACCCTGAAGTGATCCATAGGGAACTGACTGAATGAAGCAAATATTCTAGGCCAACCTGAAATTACCTGCTCTTTGAAGTCAGAGTGGAACGTAATGCCATGCAGGTTAATAGATCAGTGATAGCTGTTTTGTCAGCTCATAAAAAGATGAGAGAACTAAATTTTTATAATAAATAGTTTTGCTGAACAAACAATATGTGCTGTTGTTATGGACTTTGGAAAATAAATGATTTTAGACTAATGTCAGGCTCCAGATCCTGATGTGGTAGTTGGGCCTTCAAAATGAAAAGAATGAAAAACCTTCGGAATATTGTTGACACTCACTCTGTGAAAGCACATGGCATTTAATTCATTACTGCACTTTCAGATAACATAGTTGTAGTATTAACCTCTGAGTATTTTCGTGTTACTTACTAGTATTGAGGGCAGTTTGTCTGGGAGGATTCATTTTGTTGGGAGGGCAGGGGCGGCTGTGTGGAGAGGGGTGCTTTATACAGACTCAGTGATGGATGTGTTCTAAGATGAGACCAGCGCAGACGATCTCGGTCCTCATCTACAAGTGCTGCACTTCCCATCTTCAAAACCCCAATCTCACCAAAATACCTGGCTAGATGTATTTTTGACATTTCAAAAAGCATGCCTCTTGAAAAATTAATCACAACCCTACAGACTTTTAAAATAATAGTTTGGCGTTTTCTTTGCCCACTGCTCCCTGGTTCCTTCCATTGTCTCCTCCTGTGGCTTCTGGTCCATTCTGTGAATGGGAGCTGCAGCCCCCCAGGCCCTGCTGTCATCAGGATACCTAGTGCTGAATAGCTTTGCCTTTTAACTGCAGAGCTCAGTGTCATTATCATGTGAAAGCTTTGGAAATCTGAGAGTTGCTCTTGTAATGAAAGGTAAGTGTAATAGTTGTTATCACATTCAATATTTTGGTCAGTTTAGTGGTTGCTTAGTAACTGAAGTTAAACTAACCACAAGATGGAAAAACTTGAAATTCACTTCCAGGGATTGCCTCAGACTGCCAAGAAGGCACCTTTCTGTTTAATTGTGACTAATTCTTTATAAGGGAATTGAAACCTTTTGGAAATAGTGCATTGTTTTCTGGAGATTAGGCATACTAATGAGCATCCAAAACCACTCACTATCTGAGGAGATTCTCAGGCCCTTCCAAGTCCCCTAAATCTGGTAGAATTTGTCCCATGCTGGCAGCTCTAGGTAAAGCCAGGCCCCTCGGAATCCCTCTCTTCTCTAGCCTCAGCTTGTATCTGCCCCTATACTGGACCCTTGGCCAATGGCAGAGCCAAGCAAGGATTGAGCAGTGGATAAAACAGGCAGCCACACCTCTCCCCCTTATCTCCAGGTCCAGGATTGGGAATTCTCAGAGAATTAAAGGTGAAGCTCTGGCCAAAGGATCTTCCTGGTGGATGGGAGTTACCAGTGATTCCTCTGGGTCCTGGGATCATCCCTCTCTCCTTCTTTCTTCACTCAGCAAAACACATTGAACACCTACTTCGTGTCTTTCTCCTTCACTTCATCCCAAGAGACAACAGCCGGGCCTGCCTCTTTCTCCTCCTCCCATATACACTGCCAGAAAGAGTAGCAGTACCCCCAAGGAAAGCCAAGCCCCAGAAGAAAACATCCCTCTGTAAGACAGACGACTCCTCCCCCCCACAAAAAAAACAGTATGTGTGATCTGACAGGAGTACAAAATAAAGTATGAGAAATATACTCAAGAAAAGAAGGGAATTTAATAGCAACATAAAGCAAAAACAGGGGAGAATCCAAGATGGCGGCATAGATAAACACCTACACTGCTGCCTCACACAACAATTTCAAAACTACAACTAAAAGACAGAACGGACAGCATCCAGAACCACAGGAAAGCTGGCTGAGTGGAAATTCTATAACTAGAAGGAAAGAAAGGGGCTCACGGAGACCCAGAGGAGCTGCAAAAAGCTGAGGTACAGAGACGTGCGCGTGGAGGGAGCGGGTGCCAGAGTACCTGGCTGGCTTTCTCTGGCGGGAGGGAAACGGAGACTCCAATGGCATTGAACCCCTTATCCTACGACACTAAACCCCAGGTCCAGCCGAAACTCATACGGAGGGAGTTTGGACTGTGAAAAGAGAGAAGTGCATGGAAATTTAGGGGAGTCGCAAAAGGGCAGAAGTCTGGTGGCGTGCACAGCACTGCGCGCAGAAGACTGACTGAGTGTGCCACTGGCTTTCACAAGTGGACGGGAGACAGAGCCTCCCAACTGCGCCACTTCTAACTCCGCTAAACCCCAGTTTCGGGCGAAACCCTGGGGACCCAGACTCATATGGTCCCAGAGCTCAGGGGAGCCGGAAAGGCAGAGGTCTAGGGGCACTGTGCAAGCGCACAGGGACCACTCCAGCAATTACCCAGAGGCAGGTGACACCTAGGAGCCATGGAGGGCGGGGCCCACTGGAAGGCAAGGCAGTCCGGTAAGCCCTGAGACTCCACCCATCCCAAGCTCAACAGAGAGGCTTTTGCAGTTGTGCAAGTCTTGTATCATAAGGCTGAATCCAACACAGAAGTTCTCCCGGCATACTGAAAATGTGGAGACAAAGGAAGAGATCACAAACAAAAGAAATGGAGGAAAACAAACAGCTGGATATAGAGTTCAGAACCACACTTATAAGGTTTTTCAAGAATATCCTAGAAAAGATGGATAAATTTAGTGAGACCCAAGAGGAGATGAAAAAGAACCAATTAGAAATTAAATATACACTGACTGAAATAAAAAATATACAGAGACCTAATAGCAGACTAGAGGAAGGCAAGAATCAAGTCAAAAATTTGAAATACAAAGAAACAGAAAACACTCAACTGGAAAAGCAAGAAGAAAAAAGAATCCAAAAATGTGAAGGTAATGTAAGGAGCCTCTGGGACAGCTTCAAGCATACCAACATCAGAATTGTGGGGGTGCTAGAAGAAGAGAGAGAGAGCAAGATACTGAAAACCTATTTGAAGAAATAATGAATGAAAACTTCCCACATCTGGTAAAAGAAATAGACTTACAAGTCCAGGAAGCACACAGAACCCCATATAAAAGGAATCCAAAGAGGACCACACCAAGACACATCATAATTAAAATACCAAGAGCAAAAGACAAAGAGAATATTAAAAGCAGCAAGAGAAAAACAGTTAATTACCTACAAGCTAGCACCCATATGACTGTCAGCTGATTTCTCAACAGAAACTATGCAGGCCAGACAGGAGTGGCAAGAAATATTCAACATGATGAATAGCAAGAACCTACAACAAAGAATACTCTATCCAGCAAAGCTATCATTCAGAATTGAAGGGCAGATAAAGAGCTTCACAGATAAGAAAAAACTAAAGGAGTTCATCAACACCAAACCAGTAATACAGTGGTACCTCGAGATACGAGTGCCCTAACATACGAGATTTTTGAGATATGAGCCCTCGAGTGAGCGATTTTTGCTTTGAAATACGAGCAACATTTGAGATAGGAGTAATCACGCGGATCGGTCGGCTGTACACGACCCACCAGTTTACCACAACTCGAGCATCTCATAGTTTCCCACGCCTTGGAAACTATGAGCGTGGGCCTTGGCAAAGGTTTTTCCTAACCACTCTGGCTAATTTATATCTGTCATTGAAATATTTCTTCTGCTTTGTTGGGAACTATTATTTGGATTTGGTTGCACATCTACTTCTGTCTTCCATATCATTCAACCTTTCCTTATCCTTTCTTGATGGTTTTGGGGTGGTTCTTTTTGTTACGGAACAAATTAAACTCGTATCTCGAGGTATCGCTTTATATGAAATGCTGAAAGGTACTCTTTAAGAAGAGGAAGAAGAAAAAGGTAAAAGATAAAAAATTATGAACAACAAATATCAACAAGTGAATCTAAAAATTAAGGGAATTAAAGATCTGATGAACAGAATACTGGTGAATATAATAGAATCAGGAGCACAGAAAGGGAGTGGACTGATAATTCTCAGGGGGTAAGGTGTGAGGGGTGTACAGGGAGAGACTGGACAAAAATCATACACCTACGGATGAGGTCAATGGCGGGGAGGTAAGGGTAGAGGGAGGGGTGGGAGCTGAGTGGAGGGGAGCTATGGAAGGGAAAAAAGAAAGATTTAATTTAAAAAATAAAGCAAAAACAAGGAATAATTTTTTTAAGTGAATAAAGTAGGAATACGGATGAAAAACAGAATAGCTAAAATAAGGAACAAAAGAAACAAGGTTAATTACAGGACAAATACAGCTACAGTTGGATTAAATTAAATAACCATCCCAGCCCTAACCGATTTGGCTCAGTGGATAGAGCATTGGCCTTCGGACTGAAGGGTCCCAGATTCGATTCCAGTTAAGGGCATGTACCTTGGTTGCGGGCACATCCAGTAGGAGGTGTGCAGGAGGCAGCTGATCAATGTTTCTAACTTTATCCCTCTCCCTTCCTCTCTGAAAAAATCAATAAAATATTTTTTTTTTTAAAAAAAAAGAACCACCCCAAAAGCATCAAGAAAGGATAAGGAAAGGTTGAATGATATGGAAGACAGAAGTAGATGTGCAACCAAATCCAAATAATAGTTCCCAACAAAGCAGAAGAAATATTTCAATGACAGATATAAATTAGCCAGAGTGGTTAGGAAAAACCTTTGCCAAGGCCCACGCTCAGTATCTCTGCTCACTCAGCCAGGCCCTTCCCCACCCAGTGGCCGCCCTGCAGCCAGTTCCCCTCATCTGCTCAAGAGAGACGTGAGACACCACCTATAGAGTTTTCTCAGGTATTCAACAGCTATGTGTTTCCATCCTTCTCTTGTAAAAACTGGTACTGGCAAGATCTGCAGGAGCCACTGCTATATGTGCCCCTCTCGTAGCCCTGCCCAGGGCCAGGAAACTTGTGTCAGAAACATTCATGACTTGAGAGTGAATGAATGAATGATTCCAGTAGCCAGGAAAGTTTGCCTAGTATATCTGGACTTTGTAAATACATATGAATAACTCTTTGATTAAAGTACAAAACTGTGTTTAAAAGTTGTGATTTACCTTAAGAAGGGTTTGTTCATTTTTTATTTCATCTTATACCCAGTGGAATTGGCACTTTATCAGCAGGTTGTCAAGATAGCAGCTTTCTGTACTGACTGTCAGGTATCCTTTTCTGTCCTGTTTTAGACCCTTCACACCTTTATTTTTTTATCCTTTGTCATCATTAGACTATCTTTTCTTTGGCAGAGCATTTCATAGTTTCCCACTGAAATCTTGGAGGTTTCCGTTTCAGATGCTGCGGTGAGATGTTTAGTAATTTAAGCTGCACGCCCTCCCCCCCCAATCCCATCCCCTTCCACCTAGTATTTTCACCGAAGAGGCCCAGTGAGGGTGTTTGTCTTCCAAAGACACTGCCTTCTTCACGAAGTCATCCTAAAAATAACTGCACTTAACTAGGACATTTTATGAATTGTTTCAGACTTTTCTCAGATCAGTCTGAAAGCAGGATACTATTTCAACAGATATAATGAGCCTTGAACCTGATCACACACAAGGCATCTGTTACCCCCTCCGAACTTCGGGGAGTTGATAAGATTGCCTCAAATCGCAGTATGTGGATAAAGGCTAAAAAAGCTTTGGGTGCAGCAAACAGCAAAACTGACCAGCCAGGGACTGAATATAGAAGTTTGGAGCAGTGACTTACCAGGCTGCCTAGTTCTAACCTCCCATAGACTTTTGAAATTGACCATACCCTTCTCAGTAGGATTCTCAGCATTATTTTCTCTCTCATGATTTTACATGTTGGAACCATGTTATTGCCTTCAAATTACTCAAGGAAGCACTTTCAAAACGGGGCAGGGTGGGGGGAGGGGGAAGCACCTGGAACTCCCTGTGGGTGGGCAGGCCAGATGATGGTGGTGAACCCAGGGGGTTTGTAGAGCAGGCTGCAGAGTCCCCGACCTGCATTCCTATACTCTCCTCCACTTCTTGTGGTTCTCTCAGTCCTAGCAAACTTCTACTCATCCTGCAAAACCCAGTTCACATGTGACCTCCTCCGAAGCCTTTTTAGATTCCCTCTCCCAAGGAGAATTCATTTCTTGTTTTTCCAGACAACTCTGTTCAGAGTTCTATTCAATCTTTTGGCAGGACACTGTACTTTATCTTCTTATGGCTCTCTCCCTGACAAGACCAGTAGCACCTCAAGGGCAGACCCACCTCCTCCCAGTGAGGAGCAGTGCCCGATCACAGGACTGCATGCATGGCTCCTCTCTCCCCCTACACTGGGGACTCTGCCTGGAATGTGTACCTCTACGTCATTCTGCCAAGTCCAGAGCCTGAATGGCTACTGACTAACACGCTCTCTTTCTCTCATCCCCTAGGGCCGATGAAATTGAAATGATCATGACGGACCTTGAAAGAGCAAACCAGGTAGGATGCTTGATGGCTTCCGGGATAAAATCATATTAGCAAAGCCATTTGTCGCCATGAAAGTGCTTCTAAGTTAGAAGCCAGTTATTCTTGTATTTTTTTTTTTACATACAGCTAACCAATCTTAACACTTTTCCTGATGTCATAGAAATGCATGAAAAGTCACAGGCAAAGTCTTTGATGTGACCCAAGCATCCCAGACACCCCTGGTTGGTGATGGTCCACTGGGTGATGATAAGGGGAGAGAAGTCCTTATTACTCCCCTCCGCTGGGTGAAGCCACTTGTCCGGAGAAAGCCTTCAGCGGTCAGCCTCCTTTTGGCTGGTACTTAGTTGGCACAGGTGTCTTTCAGGAAGTCCTCAACAGTGTCTGGCACAAAATAGGCATACGGTATTGGGTGGCTTTAAATGCTTGGCTGCCTGGAAAATTTGGCCATCTGTAGAACCCATTCCTTCTCTGAGGACTCTGTAGAACAATAAAATATTTTTATTCAGCAAATGCTGCTGTTTTGGAAAGAAAGGGCTCTCCCCATTTATCTTCTCTATTTGTGGGGAGAAATAGCCAAAGTCATGATATTTCTCAGCCCTACACTGCAGAGGCCATGGCCTCCCCCCACACTCAGACAGCTGGGCAGCCGGCACAGGAAAGCATAGTGCTGTGCCTCCGTGGCCAGCAAGCACAGCCCCCACAGGGTCAAAGTCCTTTCTGGGTCTGTGGTCGCTGTTCCCCACCTTCCGCAAGTTCCACAGGGTGCCCGCCCCTTTGTTGGCATTGCTTACTCAGACCAATAAAATCATCCTTAACTGTGATTAAAATGTGAAGGTCAACTTATGCATAAGAATAATCCCAGGATGTGTGAATTTCTTCTTTCTTAAAGGAAAACTTTGTGGGTTCTGTATTGTATCCCCAGAATCACCACCGAGGACCTTGGGCCTGGCCCATAGAAGGCACTCAGTAGAAACGTGTGGAATGAAGCGCCCGAGATAGTGTTATTATATGTAGTTATTCTGGTAATAGTAGAAAGAGCTGCCAATTCCTGAGTAACTTACTCTGTGCTACATTGCCTGGCTCTGTTCTAAGCACCTCACATGAATGGAGTCACTTAAACCTCACTGCAGCCCACTAAGATCAGTGCTGTTCTGATCTCCATTTTACAGATGAACAAACCAAGGTCAGTGGCTGTACATTGCAGAGCCAGGCCTGGAGCCTGTACTCTTCACCAGCACACTAGGGAACAGGCCACAGAACAAGGACCCCCTTTGCCTTTCTTTCAAATGGTCTTGTTTCCCAAATACACCCATTCACACAACTCCTTCTGTAAAAGCACTGTTTCTGCTTCACCTCCCAAAGTTGCTTAAGTATTTATTTACCTTTACTTAAGAAGCTAATCAATTTTGGGTCTCTGTTTTCACGTAGCACCACTCAACTTTGCAGAGACCTTAACTCAAAAGTAGTTACTGGAAGGTTCACCTTCTCTGTCACAGGATTGCCATTTGTGTTTCTCAAATTCCCACCCATCTACTCTCCCCAGTCTGGGGGTGCCTCTTCTTTTGGTGGCACTAAGGGGTAAGCTCTGATTTGTGCAGCAGATAACTTTATTCTGTAAATGTCAAATGCAGTCTCTGAGGCAGTCTCTAGGTACTACAGAAGTTCGGCCAAGTTGATGCAGTTCTCAAAGGGCTGAGGTCACCCGGGTAGGTCTCAGTCCTAGAAGATAGCAAGCAGGGTGATAGAGAAGGGTGCCACCTCCAAAGGGACACTTGGTTCATTTCTAACACAGTACTTCCTGCCTCAAACAAGTCTCTTAGCTATGACTTGCATTTCTCTTCTTTTTTTATTTTTTTTTAAAGAAAAAATATGAACTTTGAGTACATTATTCTAAAAGATTATAAAAAGACAAACATTATGATCCCACTTACATGGAATCCCTGAAGTAGTCACATGCATAGAGTTTAGGGTAGTGGGTGCCAGGCACTGGGAGAGTGGGGGGAGAGAGTTGTTTAATGAGTGCAAAGTTTCAGTTTGGGAAGATGAAAAGATAATGGGGATTGGTTGCCCAACAGTGTAAATGTGCTTAACATACTAAACTATATGCTTAACAGTGGTTACGATGGTAAATTTCATGTTATCTGTATTTTACCATAATTTCATTTTTAAGTGAGAGGAAGGGAAGGAGGGAATGCTAACTAGTATTTCCTTTGCTAGATTGTTTTGAAGATTAAAGGTAAAATGCCTGGGTCAGAAGTAGGTACTTACATAAAGATTCATCCTATAGTTGCTAAAGAAGCACAGGTTTGATGGGAGAATTATAAAGCCTTCTTCTGGGGAAATCCGTGCATGGTGGAGTAGAGAGAGGCATAGGAGAGCTCTAACCAACTACTCAGGATGAGTTACTAGCCTGATGTGGCTTCCAGAAAAAATCATTGCAGCCTCAGGCTACATTAATAGAAATAGTTTCTAGAATGAAGGAGGTGGTGATTCTGTACCACCTGCAACAATTAGTTCATCCCCAGGGAATAAGAATCTATCCTGGAAATCACACAGTAAGGAAAGCAGGTACATGGAGTTTATTCAGAGTCCCCTCTGTGGTCAGGACAGGGAAGGGACCCTAACACAAAAGACACCAGGAGGTTTGGGGATATTCCTGATCTTTGGGGAGCAGAGACGACGGAGGGACTTGACACCAAGCTCCAGAGGAGTAATTTCAGGAATGTGGGATGCTGAAAGATTATACAGGGGAAGACCTAGTCTGGGGACATGGTAAGTTGTGTCCTTGTAGCTCCTCAGGGCTGGCCAGGAGAAGGGGTCTGGCTGTTTCATGGCTCAGTTCAGAGGCTAGTGGAAGGGAGTGAGCTCCCTGTCACCAGAATTGTGCAGGCCAGTGCTGGCCAACCGTCACTGAGAATATGAGATGGGGTGTCAGACAGAGTATGAATGGACAGAGGGATTGAACTTGGTGGCTCAGTGGGTAGTCAAGAATGACTCACAAGGAGTAAAACTCCCCAGGGAAGCATGAGGACGCATACAGGCAGGCGAGGAGGGACATGATGAGCTCTGGGTGTTTAGGCCATTCCATAAGCCAGAACCAAAGGTCCAGAGAGGGAGAGTGGGCCTATAGCAAGGGATTCAGCCAGGTGTGTGGAGGACCTCATCCTGAAAGCAGTGCAGAATCATGGGTGGAAGTAAGATATCAGATGACTCCTAGAAGGATCACTCTGGCTCTACATTGGAGAATGAATGAGAGTAGAAAGATCAGAAGCCAGGGGAGCAGAAAGCAGCTGTTGTGATAGGTCAGGGCAAAAAAGACATAGGCCTGAAGTGAGGCAGTCCCAGTGGAGCTGAGTGGAGGTAGGTAGGCAGGAGGAGGTCTGCAGAGGGCCACACAACAGCATGGGCACGGCCAGACATCTGGTTCAGCCGCCTTTCCCATCCCCATCAGGGGACACCCCCAGGAGGAGCAGTATACTAGTTCATTGGCATATAATGTTATTTTTGCTCAAGTCACGGTGTTCAGTTCCACTGGGAACTGAAGCTCTATTTTATTGCTGAAGTGCTTTTGTGTCTGGAGTGGAGAAGTAGAAGAGGGTTCCACTACAGACCAGCAGTTAGGTCCCCGTCTCATTTGCACCTGTTTGTTAAACTTCAAGGCACTTGCATTAATACTATCGTAATTGATGGCAATAAAAGCTTCAGAACCTTTGAAGCTTCATAGGAAATAAGAACCCACAACTGTGCACTCTCCAACCACATGAAACGCTGTCTGTGGGCCTAGTGACTGGGTCGGCTTCTCTGGCTGCGCCTCTGCCCACCCTTTCTGAGCAGCCACAGCAGGGTGGGAGGGTGTTCCCTCCGTGAGTGCTCCCCCTCCTTCCCATCTGCCCGATGGTTAAGGAGGAGATTACCTAACAGAAGACCCTCAGGTGGTGGCTCAGTTGGGAACCACAGTTTAACTCCATTGAGGAGGAGGAGTCAAGACTGAGAGAAATGCAAAGAGCAAAAAGTACTCAGTGCAAGGAGTGGCATGTGTTTTGATCTCCCATTTCCCATCCATGTGGCCTTGAGCAAATCCTCGGTCTCCCAGCACATGCTTCCCCACCTATAGATTGAGGTAATCATTCACACCTCTGAGAGAGCCCCCACTCATCAAACCCCCATTCATACAACAAATAGTTTTGAGCACCTGCTACGAGCAGGCCCTGTTGGAGGTGCTGTTCTCATCTGGGCTCTTTGCCAGTAAATTAGCCATGTGTGTACCCTTGGTCACTCCTTGGGTCTCCTGGGAACATTGGTTTCTTCGTGTGATAAATCGGGTTTCCAGCCCAGGTCAGGTGGGCCTCAAGGCCTGGGGAGGGAGTCCCTGGGGCAGGAGGAGATAGGGAAATTGGCTCCTCTGGCTTTCCTGAAATTGTGATTCAGGCTATGACAAGTAAGGTTTACATGGATGGCCTTGGTGTAGTTCCAGTGTTCAGCCTGGCTAACCTGAGAAAGAAATCCAAACTGATACGCACTGAGTCCTGGAAACATGGGCAGCAGGTCTGTCTGGGGACTTTGGTTGCCAGTGCAGGGCTAGTTTGGGACACATGGCAATAAATTTATCAGGAGAGCTTCCTGAGCACTCTCCGATGGAATCACTGAAGTGGGGTTACCTCAGGGCTCTAGCTCCTCTTTTACTTCCAGCATTTACTCTCACTTCTCAGAAAAGTAAAGAAAGTAAGCTACAGCCAGAAAACGAAATCTCCCAGGAGAGCAGCTCAGGCAAGGAGCTATGCTTATCATGAGGTGGCCACTAAATCACACCCAGGGCTGTCACCAGCTGCCCGTGGAAGCCCTGACATTGGCCCCCAGGCTCTGCTTCTGGAGAGATGGGGAGGAGGGACCCCACCAGTGGAAACAGAATGGAGTGTCTGTCCCATAGCAGCCACATCTCTGTGTCTAGGGTTCCAGATCAGAAAACAGCACCAAAGTTTTCCATCTCCTGCCATTGATTCCAGTTCTAGAAACAACCAGACTTTATCTGATAGGTCTGTAGACATTGGGAAGATGGGAGACCCCAGAAACAAGTAGCACCACGGTGCTGACCCAGCATAGTACCCCTTTCTGCTAAAGACGGGACTGAATTTACAACTACAGAATCTCCCTTTCTCAACTGCTCTCAGTCCTGTTTTATTTTCAGTTGCTCAGCTTTGTCCATGTTTGGCTACACAAACCACCTCAGTTCATTTTTGTTGTTGTTTTGTTTTTTATGTACAAGGTATAAAGCCTAAATAAATAATATGTATCTTAAACAATCATAGAGCTAGCTGCAGTGGAATAACCAGGCCCCAAGCCAAATGTGATTAGTGGCTGTGACTGGCATGGAAAGGTCACAGAGCCACTCTGTACATGAACTTGGAAACAGAATAAAGTACAGCAGCTCTGGAGAAATTTATGCAAACTGATAGTGAAATCATTAACAGCTAGATCCCTGTTCTGTGAGCCACTGGCCTTTGATGAGACAGCACTCTGCTCTGAGCAGCTAAATACTTACATGAGATCCTGGTTGGCAACCTCCTGCCCAGGCTGCCAAGCCCTGATGGTTCTGGAGCCAGCGTTGCCAGGCAGGGTGGGCAGTGATGCTGCCGTCTCACTGCTACCAGAACACCTCCTCCACCAGGCTAAGAAATAGTTTTCCTAGGCAAAGAGACTAGAACTGTGTCAAAATGCACCTTATTCCTGGCCAAGTCATGGAGACATTATGCCCAAGTTTAGCTAACTAGAAAGCGAAGAGTAAACTTTCTGTAATAGAACATGTTTATCAGAAGAAACTTGGAGTGACACATTTAGATATCACCTTGGGGAAATCTTTCTCACTGAAACAACTTTCCTGCAGTTAGCATGAACTAGAAGCCATCTTGCCATCTTCGCCACAAGGTCACATTGCCACCTTTCCTGGTGGGCGCTTCTAGAGGCTATGGAGCAGGGATGAAGGGAGGCGACTCCTGAGCACAGACAGGCCTGGCCAGGCGCTGTGTGAATTAGATTGAATGCAATTCCAAGAGTTCCTGGAGAAGCAGGGCAGGCGGCCACCAGCACCACCCCTGGCATAAGTAACTGCTCTTGGGAATATCCTAATTTGTCTGTAGGCAGAGCAGATAGATTTGTGCTGCCGTCACATGATGGGATAAAGCTGCGGGCCTGTTCTTATATAGCAAGATTGATCAGCAAGCACTGGGGTAGGCTAACTTCTTGTTTCTCTTTTTCAGTCTTTCTTAGCAATTAGTAGACCCATAACGTTACACCACAAAATGAGAAAACACACAAAGTAGCCCTGCTCAGCCAGGCTTTTCTCGTTAATCTTCTCTATTAGCAGAATGTAAGTCTGGTAGAAAGAATGAGCATAGTATTTCTCAGCCTGCGTGTCCAATGTGAATTAGCTACCATTTCTCACCCACCTCAGAGTTTCATCTCATTGTAACTGTAAAATCAGGACAAGCCCGTTAATAAAACCTTTCTGAATGAGCTCTGTGTACCATGCACTTGTGCAGATGTTCATACTTGCGAGGTCTCTGAGAGCGTGGCGGCGTTTCCATTTTGGAGGTGGGAAGGTGGAGGCTTAATTAGGTAACTGTCCCCCATCCCTCTCTCCCCAAATTCCCAATCTCTGCCCACTGCACCACAGTGCCCTCTCATGTGGCGGACACCAGGGTGACCTATTCTTGCCATTCAGTGGGAAATCCTGATTGGCTATCCAGTGGCATTGATTTCGTAGGCTGGGAATTACATGCAAATGATAGAAGTGTTGACTCATTTCTCTTTTTACCTCCTTCCTGTAATCAGCTCTGTTCCTCCCCGCCCCCAGTGAGCCTGGGCCACTCTCCTGCCTCTGGCCCCAAATTAGCTTGCTGGCTGGAATGGTAGCATCGGCATTAGAAAACTTTGACGGGTGAAGGGTTAAATGTGTTGAAATAAGCCTGGCCCTCACAAAAGAAGTGGCATTTACACCCTGTACATTTATGGAAATACTTGCCGAAGGAAAACAACCACAACATTGTGCATGTTTTTAGGAAGAGAATGGCCAGAGTGTCTTTAATTCACTGTTTACCCGTGAGAATTACTCCCAGGAGTAATCCTGCAATAAAATCTTCTTGGTCTATGAGAAGAGAAAGAAATTGAATCAAAAGACTCCATTTCCTCTTGTATTTATTCAGTCTGGGAAATTCAGTGGGCCGAAGCATTACTATCAGCAGGGGATTCCTTGCTCCTAGCGTTAAATTACTGTCATAATCGCTCAATTATTTCTTCCTTGTACTGTTTAAAATAAAAATCCATCACATTCTGTGTTTTTTTCTAGCATTTATTAGGTTGAGTGTTTAGGAAAATCAATTATAGTCAGTCAGGCATGAATTGATGAATGTTCTTGTAATAATTGTCAGTTGTTAAACTGAATGTACTTTCTCTTCTCACCCTTTTCATTTCCTTCAGAGGGCAGAGGTGGCTCAGAGAGAGGCGGAGACCTTAAGAGAGCAGCTCTCATCAGCCAACCACTCTCTCCAGCTGGCCTCGCAGATCCAGAAGGCGCCGGACGTGGTGGGTAGCTGGGCCCTGTGGGGACTCTGTCTGCCTGGCATCTGTACTTCTGTTACAGCTGCTTTCTTCCTTTGCTTTTTAACGTCCCTTTTTGGACTGTTTTAAGCAATACTGCTGCCTTGGTGGGGAGTGCTTTTAACAATTTGGGGATGGAACTTGTTATAGAGTCGAAGGAAGTTTTGCTGATTCTGCGTCAATGCTCTGTGGTCAGCGTGACGCCCGTACATCACCAAAGGGAACGTTTTCCCAGCTAGGCTTGTGGGTGGCGACTGGCAGATGGGTGGAGATCTGAAACTGGAGCTTTGCCAAAATTACACAGGAAAATTGGCAGTTTGGTCTTCTCCTGAATGTGTCCTTCCAGGGTGAGAAAAATTTCATGATGAGCTGGGAAAGCCAAGGAGATAATAAACTAACACCCACTCTCAGTCAAATCCCCCAAATCTTTCCTGAAGTGTAGGCATTCAGGAAGAGTAAGGTACTCATCCAAGTGCTTTTGCCTCTTGGTTTTTCTAATATTGATAAAAATTTCTCTTAGCTGGAACTTTCCCAGCTTGATCGAGGCAGCTTACAGCTATCAGATTCCAGACTCTTTCCTTCCGTGCTGAGCAGTTATATGGAGCAGCATCTAGTAAATACCTGGATATGGGAGCCACACCCCTCGGCTCAGACTCCACCTTTGTGACTTTGAGCAAGTCATTTAACCTCCCTGAGTCTCAATTTCATCATGTGTAAAATGGGTTTTTCAAGGGTTTCAGAAATCTAAGCAAAGCACACTGGCACATAATAAGTCCTCAGGAAACCTTAGCAATTACTTTTATGTGGTTGGCATCATTATCTGTTATTCAGGAGCCCTGGTTTTGAAGCTCAGTTCTGTCACTTTGTACACCTCTGGGGAGTTAAACTTCCTAGCCCTCAGTGTTCCTGTGTGTAGAGTGAGGAATAAGTGATCCCGAGGTACCTTCAGCTCTGACAGCCTATGATGAGTAATCTGCACTCACAGGTGTCCTTGTCCTCCAAAGTCTACTCTTTTCCCCACATCCAGTACCCCTTGCTGTGTGTAGGCCCATAGTGGGCACTGGAAGAGCAAGTAGGCACGAGCCAGGCCCTTCCCAGAGAGCACGATCAAACCAGGAAGGCTTGCTATTATAGTGAGCATGTGTCAGTTGGGCACAAGTCAGTTTGACAGCCATTATTCCACCTACCCCATTAATGGGGTTTTGTTTTTTCTTTATGGAGGTGAGGAAATGGAAGCTTCATGAATAAAAGCCCCAGCTCTGGAGTGCGTGGACCCAGTGGCCACGCCAGGATTTGAGGGTGGGGGAGCTTCTGCCACTTTAGACTAGGACTTTTAAATTGTTCCTCAGGAATGAATTGAAAGCAGTTTTGGTTCAGGACCTCTTTTCAGAATGGATTTTTGTTTTCTTTCTTTACCTTAAAATTCAATAAAACATAATTTAAGTATCTTAGGATATGGAGAAAAGTTCTCCAATTTAGGGACCATTACATCCTTCATGCTTCATGGATTCTGTTTCTAATTTTACCTGAAATGGCCCTTGGCTTGTTAACATCCCCTCCAAGTTTACGTGGACTGGCCTCAGTGTCACAGTGAGGAAGCCCTCGAAGACGGAGTCAGTGTGGCTTCTCCTGGCCTGCCTAGGTGAATGCTGGTCCTCAGGAGAAAGCTGTCTGTCCCAATGTGTCCACACAGGGCTCCTGAGCTCAGTGCCTTGATTGAAAGCATTTCTGGCACCATCCTGGACTGTAGCAACCAAAACATTTCAGAAGGGAATGAATGTTTTTGCAGGTAGAGTAAGTTGTGGATCCTAGGGGTGCTTAAACACTTCATCATCGGCTAAGTGCAGTGTTTACATGGCACAGGTTCAGTCTTCCAGGAGCGGCCTTGCCAGGCTCCCTCGGGTTTGCATTCCCCCAGTCAACTCAGCCAGCCAGGGAGCAAGCACCGGAAACTGGGCCAGCAGGGGAATGTCTGTTGGGCTTGGCTGGCAGGACTCAGTAGAGAAACAGTAGACTCTATAGATCTAGCAAAGGCCCAAACCAATCTGCTGGGTGTCGTACCGGAATTGCCAGTTTTGGAAGGTGAGCTACCACTCAGAGTACCTGCTCTGCGTGAGGTGCCCTGCTGGGGCTTTGTGTGGTTGCTTCATTGCTACCTCATGACACCGGGTCTTTCGAGGCAGATTTTAGTATCCTCATACCACAGGGAAGGGAACTGAGAGGCTCAGAGGAGTTAAGTAAAATTTGCCAAAGGTCACACAGCCAGAAAATGATCAAACTGGCATTTGATCATAAATTTGTCCTCCAAAGTCTACTCGTTTCTCCACATCCAGTACCTCTTCATGTGCATTAAATGGAATAGTATACTTGCAGGTCCTTTTTTATGTAATTACAAGACAAATATTATTTGTTCACCTTTTTAAACCTAAACAAAACATAATACAGTGGTACCTCGAGATACGAGTGTCCTAACATAGGAGATTTTTGAGATACGAGCTGTTTTTGCTTTGAAATACAAGCAACATTTGAGATAGGAGTAATCCCGCGGATCAGCCGGCTGCACACGACCCACCAGTTTACCATGACTCGAGCGTCTTATAGTTTCCCACGCCTCAAGGTTACGGAACGAATTAAACTCGTATCTCGAGGTACCACTGTATTAGGAAGTATACCTGTCTGTCTCTCAGGTGCATCTATCAGGTGCACACACTGCATAGAGCCAGCCTACCTCAGCCGCTTGATGTTGGCAGGAATGGAGATGGCAATGAGAGAGAAGCAGCTGAGGTTCCCCTTCTCTCATCTTTCCCGCTGGAGCAAATAGAGCTCCGATCAGCCTCGACTCCAAGTATCTGTCTCACAGGCTAGGGTCCTAGGTGCACCATCATTTCACAATTCAGTTTCCCTCAATTGAGTAGCGCTCCTGCATCTCATTCATGTTTAATATGAAAATGGCTGCAGGATAAAAGATGATTATCTAGCTTATTTCAACCTCGATGTTCTAATCTCAGTAGGAGGACTCACTAGACAGTTGCACAACTTGTGATATTTCACACAAGCCGGTGGGAGAGAGGAGGCGAATGGGTTCAAAGGGACAAAATTTAATGGACTACTGCGTCAGTAACTTCTGTTTTCTTGTTAATTTTTCCCTTTGGAAATATTAACACACACACACACACACACACACACACACACACACACACACACTATCATTATCTTAAGCCCTTTTTTTATAATGTTCTTAGACTCTATAGTTCCCACATATCCTCTCTCGGCTCCTGAGCCATCAGTGCCCTCCACTCCTGAGGCCCAGCTCCCATGAGGAATGCAGGGGCCCTCACAGGCCTTGGAAGCCTGGGGTCATGGAACTATCTCTGCTGGGACAGACTCTCATGACCTCACTCTGGTGCCCACAGGGGCCTCTTGTCACACTTCCTTTAGAGGCTACAGTCCAAGCAGGGTTCTGACACCAAACCCTACCAGAATCACCAGGGAATCCCAGGCCCTACGCCAGACCCTCTGAACCATGGTTTCCAGGGTGGGGCCCAGAACCCATGTTTTCTAAATCCCCCAAGTGGTTCAGGTGCAGATGGTTAGAGGCCTGTATGGACACGAGGAAACCTATGGTCGTGGGCCTCCTCAAATCCTCTCAGTAATTATCTCAGCAGCATCCAAGCCGCTTGGCACCAACCTCTCTGCAGCTGTAAAGGCACCCCTCCTCTCAGCCCCTCTTCACCCTGTCACACAACTTCCTTTCTAGCTATGTCCTCAGACTAAGAGGCTCCAGCTTGTCATACAGGTGCAGGCCTCTCCTCCACCTGCAGCCTGTGGATCATTTCCTGCGATCTTGTTCATTTCTTTCTTAGTTTCCCGTGTGTCTTCACAGTGAGACAAAAGGATGTCCTACTGTGTGAGAGGAGAGTGAGCCACATTAGGGCTTGGAGTAGAATGATCTTTTCTATCTGATTTCCAAGGCCTTACTGCTTTGGGGTGTATCACCTCATTTCATTTAGTTTATGCAAGACACAGTGGTTTTTGCTATGTTCAACATGAGGAATCTGTGGGCCAGGTTCCTGAGTTAGTTCACACAGTCACACAGTCAGCTTGTGGCCAGGCCACACTGGGCCTCAGGATTTTAGCAGATGGTCCTCAGACTGCCTATGCCAGGTTCCCATCCTTTAGGCTTGTTTTACAGACTCTTCCCCTAAAAGTACTTGGAATCGTTTTATGCTGGCATCCCTCAGGTTAGAAAATTGATAAATAAGTTAAATTAAATAACATGGTTCGTTCTACCCACCCTGAGACCAGCCTCCCTGAATGTCACTGCCATTGTGCCACTCATTCCCCTCACCAGTCCAGGCAGCTCTGGCTGACACTCTGTCCCGCTATTTATCATCCGCTGATTCTCCCAGGCAGAATCACCAACATGCCATTTTCTGAGCTGGCCTCTCAGCATCAGTCCCTCCTTGTGCCAGCTTCATGCCCTTTCCAACCTCTGTGCCCACCTGTGGTATCTACTCTGGAATGGAGCCCCTCTTTCTTCTGATGAGATCCACCTGCCCTTTCCCACTGTTCAGGTTCACCTCCGCGTGCTTCTTTCACTGTTCTAGGTGCCAACCTCTGGCACTGCCAGAGGACTTGTCTTAGGCCCCTGACCTTGATCTGCCCAGTGTGATCAAGGATGGTACTCCCCTAACTCTGTGGTAAAGGAGAGTTTTGTTTTTATTTTTTAATTCCCAATGGATATTATATAAATCAAAGAAACAGGAAAGAATCGTTTCTTTGCACATAAAACTTTACCTTCTTAAATGGTAAAGACATTAGTTTCCCAGGAGGGTGATGTACAAAATTATTTCCCTGGGTGACTTGCTGTCCCCAAATGTGAAAAACCCGTAACAAGCACATCATGCATACA